>JAHPZR010026304.1:70000-95000 GCA_019787425.1 Platygyra sinensis
CAATATAGTTGGACACCAGCCCCGTTACCGTTTTAGTACAGGTGGACAACTTACTGGACGAAGTAGCACAGATCTCGCCGCTTATCAGAGACGTGCAACCAATGATTTCACACGAAACATATTTCCTATATCAAAGCCAAATACACTGCAAATGGTAAATCAAGACATTTAATGCTAAATTTATTTCTTTGACTTCCTAGATCTACGGTTTCTTTGTTTTTTTGATTGATTGATTGATTGATTGATTGATTGATTGATTGATTGATTGATTGATTGATTGATTGATTGATTGATTAATTGATGGATGGATAGATGGATGGATGGATGGATGGATGGATGGATGGATGGATGGATGGATGGATGGATGGATTGATGGATTGATTTATTTATTTAGTTATGTGTTCATTACTTTGTTTGTCTTTTTTTTATTTTTAAGCCCGGAGCGGAAGCCTGGGTATTATTATAACTTGTTAGAAATATTTTATACGATCCTGTTTAAAGCCCTGGCCAAACGGAGTCGCGAGTAGACGCAAGTTGAAAACTTGGATCTACTTGCGACTTCGTTTGGCCAGGGCTTGCGTGCACTTGCGTTGACTTGCGATGACTTGCGGTCACTTTGGTCGAGATCAATTTTGCACTCATGATCAAGTCAAAGCAGTTTTTTTCACCGTTTAGTCACCCAACCCAAGACAACCCAAGTTGAGTGACGTCCTTTAACCTATTATTAGCCAATGAAATAGAGGATAGTCTGTCTTAAAATGTTTTTTGGCGACTTGCATGTACTTGCGAGGAAACTTGCAAGTCCGTTTGACCCCCAACTAAAGTCTCTACGCAAGTTCAACTTGCGTCCACTTGCGACTACTTGCAAGTCCGTTTGGACTGAGCTTAAAAGCAGAGTAGTGGACACTTCTACTTCATACTGAGCGTTCTCAATGTCATTTTAGTAACAAAATTGATCCTATTTACGGCTTGATCTGAAAGTGGCGTCACTCATCGTCGACACGCGCTCAGGACTATCAAATAAAGCGTGTCCTTTTTCTTTAGGAGGTTTGCTATCGATTCAGCATCTTAAGAAAACACTTTTATCCATAACCACCTTCTTGCTCGATACAGAAAGTTGATTAGGAGGAAGGCAACTCCCAGTAAGACTCCAATGATAGCCAAGACAGCCATGAAGGCGTAAAGTGCTGTAGAAACTGATTTCAGCTCCGTTTCGCGAAAGGTGCGATCCCGTGGCGGTCCAGAGCCTTTCAAAAGAGAAGCAAACAAAAAGAAAAATAAATATTTCCTTTGTCTGTTGTATTGATTTTGGTAAACTATCAGTGTTATGGTAGAACTACCAAGCAACGAATAGAAAAACTAACCTTGCCACTTGATTGGCTCTCGCTTGTTCATCATTATAGAATCCGTAGTAGCGTCATAGACACCGACACGTTTAGTTTTCCCATCTCATAAATAAAATCAGAATCATATTAATATGAAGAATAAGAGAAAAATAACAGGTTTTCACCGGCAAAGTTAGCCATCCCACTCTCCGACGTGCGTACAGCTTTCCCTACGTTAAATCACGGGGAATATTGGCTAAAATACAGATTTGTTCCAAATCAGTTTGTTTTCTTTGTAAATTATTACAGTGATGTGAAGTCGATAATTCTGTGTCTGTTTCGAATTTTCCGGGTTTTCCGGCGCTTCAGCTGTTTTAGGATTTCAAATTTTCCATACGCCGCCATATTTAACTTTGTAAAGCTTGACGGGTAATAATGACGTCATGACATTGCTTGAGTCCAGAGACATAGAAAGTCTCCTAATCGTTTATAATTTATATCTGAGATGAAATCTCCTGTATACTCCACATTCGTACCTCTAACCACGTAATGACGTCATAAACTATCTTGAAGTAAACATGGCGACGACACTCCGTATTCGAACTAGGTGCAGGTATATCAACATAAAACCTCAAGATCAATTAAAGAGAGCCATCAGGTATTCTTTTGAACTTGAACTGCTTTTCAGTCAAGAGCGGGCTTGGCTTTTCAAGAGGTCTTTAAAACAGCTCTTTAATTCTTCGGAAAGCCGGAGAAAGAATACTATATTCCCGTGCCAGTTCTGTAGTTTATGTTGCGTCGACTTTTTCGGGGACTGAGGGCAAGCAGCTTAGAAAAAAAATCATAGACACTCATTCCCATTCTGCAATCAGATGTAATTCCCGATAGTTGTGATCTCAGCTTGTCGACAATGTTATCCATTGCTATGATCCTAGTCAATTATTGGGGATAAGATACTGGGCGCAAGGGCGCTCAATGAAATGACGTTTGAATCGTAATAGTCTTTCCTAACCTTGCAGCTGTTCAATTTGAATATAGCCAACTCTCTCGCCATACTTTGTGAATGACACATGTCCCTGAAATGAACAACAACGAAGCGCAAGTAAATTATCAACCATGGCCTTGTCTGTTTAATTATCAGCATGTAGCAGGCAGTTTTCACTTCTAAAGCATTCTTGAAAGCTGTTTTGTGGCAAAAAGGAATTGCCAGACATACTGAACAAGGTATACGTTTGTTTGGTTTGTTCGCAGGTATCGTGAAAACTCTTACTTAAGAGTTGTTATCCTCCAAAATAACCTAAATGCTACTCGAGGATTAGGGGGACGGGGTGGGGGGGGGGGGGTGGAAGCAAGGGGCAAAAATTAATTAGATTCGAACTAAATGAAATGAAATCATTAAGGATAAATATAGAGGAGGAAGGCCTTCATGAAATTCGAAATTCCTTAGAGGTGCCTATAGAGAGAGGGTTAAAAGGGATAGAGGGTATTTAGGTTAAAGTAACGAAGCTTATTAGGTTACTAGTTTGTCAATAAACATTATAAGTACCGTAACTCCCAAGAAGCTGGTGCTGTAAAATGTTTCTTCGAATATGTCTGCCATTTCTTTGTCTGAGTAAGTGAAGTTTTCCAAGAATTTTCCTCTTTCTGAAATTACCATAAGAGAAACTTTATAGCTAACCACCAGTTATTTCTGTAACCCATACTCACATGATTACCCTTCGCTTTCATTTAGTAACAGCAGCTCTTACGACCCTTGTGAAACTATAGCGCTGCTCCAAAGCACTGTTACAGTTGAAGGGCGCGTTCGACAGCACCTTCTGAGAATATTTTTCTGCATAATTTAGCTCTTATGACCGAGCAGGCTGGTCTGTATGTGAGAAAATTGACCTAGGTCTTGAGCACAGATCGACTAAGCTCGGTTAACAAGATGTTAATTGAATGACAAACAAGGAAAATTAATTCGTTTAATGCAACTGGTTTGTACCAGCTGACATTTTCCTTGCGAACAGCGATGGGCTGAACGTAAATCTGCCAAAGTTTCCTCATCCTCTTTACTTTTCATTTTGTCAGGCTTTTTGTCACTTCCACTAATATTTTGGAAGAAAATAGTCAATACTGCATTTTAGTCTGCAACTTACTCATCGCAAATATAACCGCTCTATACACCGAATGCAAATATGGCGGACCACTCGGTCGTCGCCCGGGACGAGTCGAATGAAAGCGAGGCTAGTTCGGCTAATTCTTTTCCAGAAAAGTCTTGCTTCGTAGTCGATTTGTTTCGCCCTCCCTACGCGTTTTTGTGTTCCTGAATGCCACCGCAACAGAGTGGAATCTTCCACAGCAGAGAAGGTGTTCTTTTTTTCAGTTTTCTCGTTCGCCTCTAAGGGGAAACCAAAGAGATGGAGGCAAGGAATTCTGAGGAGTTCACATTCGCCGAAGGAACTGTTTAAGTTCAGGTTGGAATCGATCTTAGAAAATGTGTAAGCGATCGCATTTAGCTCTAAGTTGTTGTCATTTGGCTCAATGATTTCACTGGTTTCAGTAACAGGGCAGTTGAAGTTCATTCGCTTGGTTATTGCACCGTAGTATTTATATTTACTTCGTGCGATTCCGTGCAATCATGCGAGTGGACGCGAACGCAAATAACTTCTTCCTTTGAGACAGAGGATATCATTCAAGGAGACCTTTTCTTTACCTTGGGGAGGGTATTGGCCATGAAAACCGTGTTGGAACACCACCAGACACCACATAAGCTCGTCATTTAAACGATTTTTCTGAGATCTATCCTGAAACGTAGCAAACAAACTTTAGTCCCCGCGGCGATCGTGAACTCCTTTTCTTGTCTCAACGAATTGCATTGATCCACTATTTTCCCTTAGAGGTTAACGGTGGAAGATTTCTATCCCCTCTCGTCGCATTCAGAAACACAGCAACTCGTAGGCACAGCGAAATAAAACAACAGGTCGACCACAAAGCAAGAGTTTTCTGGCCGGGAAGCATTTTAAAACATCAAAGCCCAACTAGCCTCGCTTTCATTCGACTCGTCCCGGGCGACGACCGAGTGGTCCGCCATATTTGCATTCGGTGTATAGATGCCTGTATAGATGGGAAAATCTACACCGCTGTCAACATCGATCTTATATCGATTTCAGCCAATGAAATTCGGGAATTTAGTAGTTCCCAGTCCTTGTGAGACAGCCATATGATAAAATATAATGGTAACCATTGTGTTTCCCAGAAAAAGTTTGATTTACGGTGTATTATATCTTTAAAAGTTTGTCACTTAATGACATTTTGTCACTAAACATTCATTTTAGGTTGTTTGTTTCTCAGCAAAAAGGGGAGCGCGTAAGAACGGATGCGCCTTTTATTATTTACGCAGCTCGAATGTACCTGCAAGCCGGTGCATTGATGTGTTCAACACCAGAGCTATTGCCCAGGCCGCGTCATACGCGAAGGAGGCCTCGTGACGAGCGTTGAATCCGGTTAAATTCTTGAATTTTTTGGCATAATGTTGAGCAGTCTGAGGATAAACGTAGTGGAAATAAACAGAACAAATGTTAAATATTAATCTAACATAGCTAGAATTACTTGCTTTTGGCATAACTAATACTTCGTGCACACCAACAAGTTAAACGTGTTTTAAAAGTGGTGTAAATTAACTGAAGAAAGTAAAAATGAATTGCTGATACAGCGCACCCCTGGCACAGCTAAACAAAGCAGAACCTTGACTCATCAAAATACTTAGTAACATGGGTTGAAATTTGTCTACTTCAGATGACCAGAAAGCGTAATCAACAAATTGGAAAAATCTAAGTGTGATTTTGTAAAACTTGTTTAGTTAGCGTGAATACGGCATACGTTACTTAACGTATATTACTTTTGTTGCAAATCGTGATGTGTGTTGCTTTTCTATTCTCGATCTCCAATAATATATCAATTATTGACTTATATAATACTTACCCAGCCAGATACCGTCTTTTGCTTGGAAGTTATTTCGTCCTCATTCAGATTCAAATGATCTGTAGCCAAGTATCCCTCTACTGCTTTCCTCATGTCATCTGGAGAGCAGCTGATATCATCTCGGTCCAGGCTTTTCTCCCACCATTTGTCTTCGTACCAGCCGATAATGATCCACACGAACCTCTTACCGTACAGTTCCTGTTTATAAGCCTGTTAAATACAGATATTCGATTTTACCATCATAGAAAAGACGTTTTCCACGCACTTGGAAAAGGTGTGAATAACTTTTTAGAGCACAAACACAGAGAAAATCGAGAAGAGGGTAAAAGAGGTAATACTTGCTTGCTTGCGCTAAGTGGCAAATCAAAAATGCGAAAAGAAAACAAAGACAACTGAAAAGATACAAAAATATGTGCAATACCTCGCAGAACACATGTCTTGCTCTTTCCTCGTAAAAACTGCCAATGATAATTCTCGCATCTTTTCTCTGAAAGAAGAAAAGCACAGTTAATTTGAAGCTATACTGAACTTCTGAAATAAACAAATTGAAATAGTTCGTTACCCACGAGGAACACCTTAACAATGACGGTTACCTTAATATTCGCTAGTTGATTCGCTGGATTTCCAGAGAAACTTTCTCCTGCAACTATCTCAATATCCATGTCATGGAGAAGCTTGTGAAGTTTTTTAGTGGCCTAGGTAGAGAAAGTCCCATTAGAAGAAGAAAAACGCTTAGCGAGATTAGTAGATGGGTGCGACTGGTACAGGAGCCTGCTATTTATTTAAGCAAGTGTAATTATTACAGTGTGGTGGTGTTTGCGAATTAAGTTGCAGCAGTCAAAATTTCGATCGGGCGGTATTCCCTTTGGACTAAACATAAGTAAAAGTGGCGGGAGAAATCCCCAACGAAATCGCACAGTTTGTTATCTGTCAAAATGACATCATTTTGAACATACCTGCGAGAAGATTCCCGATGGTTCATTCTGGTGCAGTGTGGCCACTCTTTTCCATCCATATTTTGTTAACAATGCGGCACGTGCTGGATTGAAGGCTAAGTCCGAAGAAATTGTTCGAAAAAAACGAGGATATAATTCTCGGTTTTGTAAAGCTGGAGATGTTGATGCGTAAGACACCTGAAGAAGAAACGAGGAAAACGACCATTTTTTTTCCTTTAATTCATCACTAGATGTTTATAATGTTTTCATCTGTTATTGTTTATAGTGCTTAATGCACTTAACTACACCCAGCTGGTTCACAGGCTTGTCACTGACGGGAGGTAGATCAGTTGGATATTTACAAGAGTGAGCGAGGAATGGTCAGAGCGGGACTTGAAGATGAGGCCAGGAGGGAATGATTGTCTGTTATCGGTTGGAATCAGAACTTGAGTAATACAATTTGTCTTTTTCTTACTGTCGATTAATTAAGTAAACTGTTTTTAATTAAATTACGTACACCCCGGCTTGTAATAGAAAAACAGGAGACAATGAATAGGCGTTTACCTTGGAGTCATTTTGTGTTTACATGTTGGTATCGAATAAATTCAATATGTGTAAAGAAACTGGCTTACCTACTACTAACCTTTTTTTTTTTCTTTTCTAAAATGTATAATGGGAATTAAACTAAATTTAATTTAAAGTGAAAACCTTTGGAACATCGTAAGCAAACCCGTTATTTTGTTACACAGAGGGTCAATATTATTCGCTTGCTTACCTGAATTAGATTCCAGTACTTTGAGGTATCAGCTATGGGCTGAGAGACTGGTGAAAAGGCTGCTCCGAGCAACATAATTTTAGTTGGTTTGTTGTAGATGTGATCATATAAAATGTGCATGCCAACTCCAGGATCACACTGCGGAGAAGAATAAGTTCTTCCAATGCTACAGAAATGACTTAACTTAGTAGACTTCTGTCTATATGCTAAAGCAAATACTGCAGTCTGATAGGCTGAGCTATTGAATTGCGCACTATCATCATCTGTATGCAGTAGGTTGCAGTCAAGGCTGGAGTTCGCCACCCAATTTCTCTTTAATTTAGTAGTCAGTAGTCAGAGGTGACAAGTGGCTGAAAATTTGCCGGCGGTACCTGAAATGCCATTGTCAGTTTTTAGGCATGGAGCAGGTGCAAGATGATTAAGTATTTTTGTCCAGGGCGTATGCGTTGGTCTTTTCGAAATTTTGTGTTTGTTAAAACCTCTTATACCCTCAACCTTATTTCTCGCGCTAATATTTGTGTTTTAGAACTAAAAATCCTCGGGCAACTGTATCAAGGCCATAAGCCCTTAAAAGAAACACCCTGGCCTATTCCTAAAGGTTGACCTTGTAATTTAATTGTAAAATGAATTAGAAATGGAGAGCGAGTTATCTTAGGGTTAAATATATCGACTGTTAATAGTGTGCACAGACCTTGGTGTCATTGAGTACCATTTGAAGTTCATATCCCGGTAGGATGTCTGATCGATTATTTACTTGAGTTAGGGCTAGTTCGATGACTTGCTTCACCGCGCGTCCACCACTCCACTGACATGCCGGTGTTAAAGGGGAATAGGCACCAATCGTCAAATACTTCAAGCCATTGCATGGAACTGAGGAGAATAGAGGACGCAGATATAACGGTTCATGAGAGCCCAGAGGAGGTACAGCCAGAAAAGTTGGGTAGGGGCGTGCGGCCCGCTTCACAAAGACTTTACCCTATTTATGACCTGACCAAAAATTTCATACTTAATTTAACACCTGACCGTTAAATCAATAGTCCCTTTCAGACCTGCCTTATAATTAGTTCCCTAGTTCAGTCCGATGTTAAAAGCATTTTGCTGATGACCTTGGCTTCATCTAAGAGAAAACATACCCATTCCAAGACTAGAAAGCAAAATTGCTACCAAAATGGCCAAAATCGATACTTCATTTATGACCAAATCGCCTTAAAAACCATACACAGATCAGTTTAGATCAATTTCAATAACGAGAACCGTTACTGACGTGAGAAAATTGTAGATCTGTGAAGAGACTACGCTTACCCAGTCGAATGGGCGCTTCGTGGCACAGGGCACAAAGCCGGATGTTGGAAGCGAATTCTCTAGTATTCGTATCTATCAGTCACCTGGAACTGACTTCTTTATTCCATGACATAAAAATATCCAATTTTCGTCCTTACATCCAGTACTCAATACACCTCATTTTAGTCCTCATGTACTAACCCATTGTTCAAACGCTAGTGCATGTTACATTTGAGAGTAGCTTGAGGTACCAGCATTAACTGAAAAATGAGGAAAAATATAATTGATTTTAAGCATGCCGATGCTCTTTGCCCTTTACGAACAGCACGCGGTGACGATAACAAGACAACACGTCAAAAACGGAACAACACTTAGAAGGATTATTTGCAGGTATTCGGAAACGACATGGTTTAGGGCCTCTTCATATGAGCCCGGTCGACCGGGCTGGCTCGGGTTGCGAGATCTCACGTCGCCACTCTTTTCTTTGTAAAAATATCGATGTGCTCATATGAGAGGCCGGGCTGGCCCGGTTACCGAGATCTCGGTTTTTGCGACCGAGATCTCGGTAACCGGGATGAAAATTTTCCTATATGAACACCCCAGCCCGGTGACCGGGACGAAACTTTTTAAACAAAATAGCTTCGCTCTCACAACAAAGCGGCCAAAATGGCATAATTTTGGTCTTGTATGTATTTCCACTTTCGAAGTATGCGAATTAGCTTTATTAGTAAAGTAACAAGAGTCCACAAAGCTATGACTGTCGCGAACAATACAAATTTATGCTCTACCGTTTTGGTTGTGTTTCTTCAATTCATCCCGGTCGACCGGGCTGAAATTTCCCATATGAACACACAGAATTTGTCCCGGTTACCGGGCTCATATGAAGAGGCCCTTAGTCAGCTTGCTTTGCAAAATTGATACGCGATTGAATAAAATAAATTTGTATTGCGTTGTCTTGCTTTGTTTTGTTTTCTTTTGGATTTAATGATCACCTTGAAAGGTTTTAAGATGGCACGTAACGATTAAGACATCCACGGTGTATTACATATAATTATCCTGATTCCCAACATTCATTCATTAAACGACTAGACAAGGTAAATTAATGTAACAGACAGCTTTAAGCAAGACTGATAAGGCTATGGTGAAGAGAATCAACACGATACTGGGAATAATCCAGTAAGTCCAACAATCTTAACAAGTTCAAGTTTAGCAAAGAGAGAATTTCATGTGTGTTGTTATGGTGAGTGAATGAAGAACGTTCCTTTTCCTTCATTGTACAGTGTAATACAATATATAGTGGCTTTGGTCTATCACCTACCTCCACATAAAGCACAGAAAAGCAGCAATAACGATATGGCTTTCGCCATGTAGGTCTCAAATCCTGTCATCATAGTGGAAGCCACTGATTCAAAAGTTTAACGCAGACTCTGTTTACATAATTCAGTTCTTCAACACTCTTAGCTTCATCGGCTACAAACAATTATTTCACCGGCATTGCGTTTTCTTTCGCCGCATCAAGACTGTGTTTTTACAGTGAGGTTCTTCAGTAATATGAACCACAACAGAACTGAGTTGTTACCGCAGTAAAATTGTACCAGTATACAGTAATGACAAACATTCGAATCTGACAATGGACAGCATTCCTTTAGCACCTTGTTGTCACTAATCTGCCTTATTAGTCTTTTGCCTTGCACAACCTGTCATTCAAAGCACTATCAACATTGTGTGAACTTTGTGAAACAATTTCCAATAGTAAAGATGGAGGTCAAAGACAAGGAAAATTCAATAATTACACTGTAGGTACATCTTTGTCACATTGCAGTATGCCAGAGCATTTTGTGATGACCTGCGTCTCCAGCAGAAGTTGAATTCATTTTTGAAAGCAAAAATTGTTCTGGTAGTGCTCTACAGACGATGTGCGTTATTCAGTAGACTTAATTGGCCGATCACAATCCTGGAAATATGGGTATCTACAAATCGCTTAACTTGACAAAGCGCATCTAAGATTTAATTGTTTAAATATTGAAATGTCGAAAGATTAGCAGCCTAGCTATGCTAATAGATAAAAAGTTTACGACGACCTAGCCTTGTTTACGTTTTCCCACAGACAATTGCGATAAGTGAAAGGAGCAATCATCCACCCAAAATGTCGCCTCCACTACAAACACATCCAGACACAATCGTGATCTCAGAGTTATATTTTGGTGCGTTGGCCACCCAAGCCTCTGTGTCATTTATTCAATTTAAACGGATATTGCAAGGATTAAGACGGATTCGCAAACTATACAACTGAAGTGTGAAAATTAAATGTACCAAAGCCAAACACGAAAAGCCCTAAAAACCAACAGGTGGTAAAACAGGAAACGTGTGCCCCGGCCAAGGCAGTACTGTCACCCTTTTGAAAGTTTTCTAGTATCTTAGTTTGTACTGCCCTGGCACAAATATTTGGTGATACGATCTGCTACTGCTTTTAACGTGACATGGTGGCGATAAACAAACATTTAACATTTTGCATATTGTTTAGCAACAACGAACTTCATTTCCGAAAAGGCTCGTCATTTGATGCAATAGGGTTTCTATTTTTGATACCCTGAATATAATCCTGAGTTTGAACCGTATGCACCCGGCACCAAAATGAATCGACCTGCATATCGAAATAAGTTAATCAGTTAACTCTAAGCTAAACATTACCTAATAGCTCTGTCACATTGTTCCGCACAATTTGCGTGATCAAATAGTACCAATAATTCTTTCTTGAGCTCAGTCATATCATCAACTGAATAATTTTACATCGTGAAATTAAATAGTACATAAAACTGATTCTATCTATTCTACATTGAAAGTTAGAGCTGAAAGCTTCATTAACCAAAGAGTTTTCTTGTTAAAGGGGCTCAGTCACGGCATCTTGAGTTATTTTGAACATCGAAAAAAATAACCGTTAAATTGAAGGAAACCTAAAAATAACACTTTGTAAAGATAGAAAAACATCAAAGAGACGATAATAAACCATAAAGGAACAAGGATGGTTAAGGATGGAGAAGATTGACGCCGATTGCAAACAACGAATTTGAAAAGTTTTGCTAAGTTTTTCAAACGTGACTGAGCCCCTTTAACTCTCCGAGAAGTTAATTTCTATAGTGGCAGCAGGTCAATGAAAAGAAAACCATGAGTGGGAAATTTTAAATATACAGCAGTTAACATGTACAGTGTAAACCATTGTTTAGCGTAAGGGAAAAGTAGAATGTATCTTTCCTGTGAAGTCGTCTCTTAAACTTACTACGTGACACGTGAATCCTCTTTTGCGCTTATGTAAGTCCTTGCTATGCTGACGAACAGCCTTAAACTTTGGTGCTAAATGAAGAGATTACATTATATCAGTTTTATTTTAGGAACAACAATAAGAAATGTTTTTCTCAATTATTTCATCTTGCACAAACACTTATTGCTTGATTCGTCTGTAAATTGTTTGACTCTGAAGATGATTCCCTCTGATCTCAGGTTTTCGAGACGTCAGTCACCACGGACGATCACACAAGACGAACTAGCCACTGTTATATATATACTTCGGTATCTCTCCTAGAAGCTGGTTTCAGAGGAGGCATCAACAGCGCTGTAATATGGGCTGGACTCGTCGTGCTTGTTTAAGTCACAGTATGGCACGTTCCTTGTCATGACAGTTTCCACTCTGCCGATCAACTCCGAGAAACTGGGGCGAGTATCTGGATCTTCCCTCCAGCATTCATTCATCAGTTCATAGCTGTTAAAAGAAGGTGAAAAACTACAAGTAAACTGCTCGGAAAACAAACAGCAGTAGTTTTTTAATGTTGTGTATACTGCTACAACAGTTCTTTACAATGAATATTAACCCTTGAAAACGACGTTACTATGTCATCATGACATCATTATCAAGTTATAAATAATAATAATAATTGATAATTATAATAATACTAATAATAATAATTATAATAATAATAAGGATAAGAATAAGAATAATGATAAATAGTTATTGATTTATTGATCGGTAACAAACCCTAACATTAAAATCCTATATACAATTAATTCGCTAAAAAAAAAACTATTCCGCCAAAAGAATAATGAGAATAATAAGAATAATGATAAGTAATAATAATAAATAATAATAAATAACAATAATAATAATAGTAATTAATAATAGTAATTAATAATAATAATAATAATAATAATAATAAACAATACTGAATAATAATAATAATAATAATAATAATAATAAAACACTAATAATGACAATAATAAATGGGTTCTTAAAAATGCATTTTACATTATATGGAAGTCCCAATCCTTTTTACAGTCCTTTTACATAACAACCCTAATCGAAAAGCTTTAATCTGAGAACTTTCTCTTAAAAAGAAAAGTATTTAATCTTGAATGAAAACAGTCCACGGTGGAACACTGTTTAATTAATGACATTTGGCAAGTCGTTCCAGAGCCTCGGTGCGATAACCGAGGAAGACCTGCCTCCATAGGAAGCCGTTTTAGTTTTAGGAATAGACAGTAAATTTGAACTACTTGACTGTAGTGAACGATGAGGCGTGTAATGAAATAACAGCTCGTTTAAATAGAATAACCGGACTTGTTTTCTCTCATTTTAACAGTAATAGGCCCTTTATTGACACATCTCAATGAAAGTAACAGAAAATCAAAACAAGAAGTATTTAAGTTGTAATAGGCCACTTGCACTAAGAGGTCATGTGACATCATTTTTATGAAAATGAAGGTTACATGATTTTGCCTTTGAAACACTATTAGTGGGTCATCTCTTAAACAAAATAATAGTGATTTGGTTTTTCAAACCCGCACCATTTGCTTAAAATGAGAAAGTCCGCAGCAGGTCACGTGACCAAAACTTGATTTTTAAAATTATGAATTACCGTTTTCTGACACAAATTTTGCACTTAAACTTCAAGGAAAATGTTGAAAAGATAATGTGGTAACGTTTATAGCACATCTGAACGTGACTATCAAACATTTAACAAGATATAAACAAAAAGTAGTTTTGGCCGCCATGTTGGAGGGCAAGAGTATGCCCTCCAACATGGCGGCCAATTGTTGAAAAATCAAAGTACCATAAAATATCTCCCTTTCATGCGTTTACTCTCAAATTTCGGGTGTAAGATAACTTTTATGTGTTCTGTCAATTTTTGGCATCAGCAAGATTACAACTCACTGTTTAAGGGAGGCATTGGTCACGTGACCTCTTAGTGCAAGAGGCCTATTGTTGCCGAGGCTTGAGGAAGAAACACAAAAAAAATCATTTATTCGTGCTTCAACCTCTTTGATAGTTAAGGGAAGCCATCTGCCATTTTTCACACAAGAGTGTGGTTACAAGTACTCATTATGAAATAACTGAGCCACTACGCGCTCTCATTGGTCGATAGGTGTGTTTAGATGAGAGTATGTAAACACGGTTGTGACGTTTCACGTTTGCGCGTATTTTTAAGAATTGTTTTATAAAAGTAATAGAGTACTTTTTCCGTGTTTACAGAGCCTCATCTTAACACTCCGAGTGTTGGGAGAATTCTCGAAAGTTATGCAAACCCGAGACCTAGTCGAGGGTTAGCATAATTGTCTCGAATTCTCCCAACTCCTCTCGAGTTTAGATGAGGCTATGAAAACACGGAAAAAGTGCTCTATTGCTTAATCATCGGATTATGTTATTTGCAGAAAAACACATTTTGACTGTTATACGCATGAGCAGGGCACTATTTGTGAATCTTTTGTGGGCAGCAGGAGCCCATTTACTAGAAGACTGCAACTCTCATAATGAGCCAATGCAACGGCATTTTTACCGACCAGTCTATTTTTAGATATTTTTCCTGCGAAATAAGCCATTTCCAGTCTACAAGAGCACGCTTCGGTAAGGATAAAACAATGCGGCCTCACGTGAACATGTCGGCATATAATGTCGACATGTCAACATAAGTCCGTGCTTGTGATTGCAATTGATTACTGAGGTTCCTCTGGGGATCTGAATTCGAGATCAGTAAATTGAAACTAAAAATAGATCGGTCTGTGAAAACACCGTGACAGAAATATGGGGTAGTTGCAGGCTCCTAGTGATGGGCTCCTGTGGGTAGTTAATTAACGATCACGTACGTAGTTGGTGCTTGGCCAGTGAAAATGAAGAAATAAAAATGAATCTAATGATAAGCTTACACTTCATCGCAGCACATTGCAGGCCTTTCCATCCGATAACCATTTTTCAGTGCTCCACATATTTCTGTGTTAGTCATTGTAGGGTAAGGTGCACCTCTTGCATCCGATATCAATAAGAAGTAATAACAAAAAATGCAAAAGTTAGTGTGTAGCAAAATTTGATGAAGAATGTTTCGTGAACTTGATCAGCCCGTTGTATTCTGGCCAGGTTTTAGAATGATAAGTGAATGAAGATGTTGAATTTTGAGCTCGGTAATTAAATGTGAAATATGAAATATTCAACATGACACGAGCGTGGGACAAAGAAAAATCTGCACCCATGACCTCCCGAACACCGGGCGGGCGCTCTATCCACTGAGCTACGAGAACTCATGAAGAGCAAGGGCATTTTACTGAGTTGATATGTGACAGGTGTCCTGCATACTGCTAGGATCAGCACTGCCGAATTCATCATGAGTAGTGATAAGTGAATGAACAAAGAAAAATCTGAGTCCCCAATCTGAGTCCTTTGTCCCACGCTCGTGTCATGTTGAATATTTCATGTTTCACAGGTTTTAGAATGCTGCTTATCTGCGTACAAGCAATAACGCTAAATAATATAATGTCGAAATGATAATGGTTTACATCGTGGCTTTACAGCCGCCGCTATGGTTTTATTAACCTTGGTCTTGTTTCACCTATATTTAAACGCCAACCGTGAGAGATCAAGGAAATTTCGCACCGCGCATGAAAACAATAGCATTTGGAAATTTCGGAGGCATTTCGTCTAAAATGAATTTTGATTCATTTTCTCCGAAAAGTTTCGTATTTTGTGGAAATATTAATCTGTACATGATTTCTGACACCCGTGTTTTCCTTTTATGCCGTTTCTAAATGATCATTGGAGGCCGGCTTTAACATCGTTGAGGTAATTGAAACTGACTATCTTCAGTGGAGGATCAACCATTCAATCTAGCGCACAGAAAACCAAACCATATTTCTACAAATTTACTAAATTATAAAAGTAAGAAAAAAAGAGTGATCTGAGTAGGTCTAACGTACCCATTGTTGCCATTTCCCAGAGAAGAACACCATACGACCAACTAATAAATAGTAAGAAAAATAACTAAAATATCAAGCTAAAAGATTAAGATAAAATATTGTAACCATTAAGAGCAAATATAGTAGCTTTTTGGTAAAACCCCGTCGTGTTTTGCGTCAACTGAATTTATTAGAGCTCATTATTTTATAGGGCGTGATAATGTTGGCGTGTCCCTCCAGGAGACTATCACGTACGTCAAAGAGGTGTTCATTTTTGCCTGCCAAACGCATCATTTTTATCTCTCTGTGTGTGTTTCAGCAGAGTTTGGTATTTCAGAAAAGGTACAGAATATCACACTTTTCTCTAGGCAAGGCATTTATCGGCAAATTAAATGGTTCATTCTCTTTGAAATCGGGTTTCAGTAGTTTTGGTTTTCATTATTGTACATCAACGGGATATGTACAAAAATTAACTTTATTCGTAACGCAGTTAGGCAAATAAGTCAGGGGATCTACTTACACATCACTTTTGATGGTAAAAACACTGTACTCGATCGATTCTGGGGCCATCCATTTCACAGGAAGCTTTTTCGTCTTTTTGGTGGTGTACACGTCTTCATAGATTTGACGCATCAACCCAAAGTCGGACACTTTGACTCGATTGTCATGACCAACCAGAATATTACGGGCTGCAAGATCACGATGAACAAAGTCTTTCTCTGTGAGGTGATTCTATTAAAGGACGAAAAATAAATAGATGGGGCTTTAGTACTTTATGATATTGCAAGGCAATGGACCTTACACAAGTATAATGGACTTCGGACGACTAATTTTACTCTTACTTCTGCAAGTTAACTACACTCATAACAAATTTTAGTACTTTTATTTACTTCGTCAAAACAACCAGCAAAGTGTGAGAAAAAAATTGATCGCGCGATGAAGAGGAAACTAAGCCTTTGAAGAAAAAAAAAAAATTTAAGCGAAGAAACCAAGCTATGAGCGTGGGCATACGGGCCGGGGGTGAAGAGGCGGGGCTCAGCCTCCCCAGTTCAGGCCCGGGGTTGTTCAAAGGTTGGATAACGCTATCCACCGGATAAATCACAATCCAGCAGATAGCGTGGTTTGTTTTGTTAACATTTATCCACTGGAGAGCGATTTATCCGCTGGATAGTGTTAACCAGCCTTTGAACAACCGGGGCCAGAAACACTTTGTACTTACACGGGCAATGCGCTGATGATTCAGGCAAAGTACTCGGGAGAAAAAACATTCTAAGAGGTAATCAAGGCGAGGCTTGAAGGCTACATTCTATGACGGTTTGTCTTGTCAAAACAGAGTTAAAGTCAAATGAGATGATCCAGGTATACTGTTTTGGAAAAGCCATGTATCGTTTAAAATGTGTGTAGTGGAAATCCACAATACAGACATGATGTCCATCAAACAAAACAATAACAAAAAGATTCAAAGCAAATGAAGATCAAGACTTAAAAAGTACTTACGTGGTGAGACAAAGAGCAGTTTTTAAAATTTCCTAAATTTTTTCGTACGAGAAATTAATTGTTTCTTTGATAGGTTTTCTGATTTTACTAGGCCGTCGATCGAGGTCAGATTGTGCGAGGTTTCAGAATAACTATTTTTGGTTTCAGCTTGCGAGAATTGTGAACGCTTTCGATTTTACTGCGATTCGAGTGCGTTTGAACAACACTCATGCTTTCGGACATTGCATAATTTTTTCAGACAAAGAGGTCATCACCCAGGCGCGGATCCAGGGGAGGTGAAATGGGTGAATTTTCACCCCCCCTTTTTCTGACCCCCCTTCTTTCTTTCTTTTTTTTTTTTTTTTTCTTATCCCTCAAATATTGAAATAATATTTTGATTTCTCTGGACATTATTACAAAAATTCATCCCCATTCCAAAATCCGGCGATCCGCCCTTGATCAACACACCTCCCCACCCCCCCCGTTCAAGTCCGATAGGTACCCGAACGCCGGCGGACTGTGAATTTTCTCTTGTCCCATGCTCGCGTCATGTAGATTAATTCACCTTTCACATTATTACCTAGCACAAAATTCACCATCTTTATTCACTATCAAAGGACTTAAGGACGTTCGCGCCCAAAAAACTTCCACGCACAGATTTTTTTGCAGGAAGAAAATGATAAGTTTAGATTAAAAACGTAAAAAAGATCGGGGGTCACCGAACTCGTTTTGAAGATAAGGCGTATCGCAGACCATAGCATTTCTAGGATTCCAGTCATTCGAGGCGATTTTGCCCAGATTCATTACTATCGGCATAAAGTTAATTTGAAGAATCATATCTTAGTTATGTGTGTTTAACACAGCATATATAGGCCTATTTGATAGATCTTTGCTACACATGTCATTAAATCAGCTAGAATTAGCCTTAAAAAATACAACTTTTAAGTTACGCACACCTGTATCCACGTACCAATTCGACCCTATTGAATAGTATATGAGAAATAATTAAAACTTCCACGTACAGATTTTTTTGTTTTTTAGTATAATGGAAAGAATCAGAAAAGGAAGTGATCTGCCGAAAAAAAATTGGGGGTCACCGAGCATCCAACAAAAATATTCGCCACACAAAGTTAACGTAAAGGTCATCAGCTCTATATTTTGTTGAGTTTTCGACCTCCGTGCGCGCGCTTGAAAATGACGTGGCATGCTCGTGACCAATGAATAGCGTGCGCACTAGAGATGCGCAGTAGCAATGGGCGCGAAACGTCCTTAAGGTCATTCCTCACAATTGCACTGCGATCCTTCTGCGCATAATTATGGCGTCATTTAGCGCGCGCTCGTGCACGTGCACACTGAAAACATGGCGGATTTGCCTTGATATTGAGCTCTTTCAGTTGAAAAATGGATATAGCCTCACCAACGAGCATGGGCACCCCAATTTTTTTTCCAGTCATTGTAACAACTTATCATAAACTTTTCTTGAGGAAAGACTGATCTGATTTCTATTGCTGAAAATTGAATAAATAGCGAAAATAGCAAGTAAACTGTAGTCTTTTCTATTTTGCCGTATGGTAACCATGTCAAGAAATTTGGTTGAAATTTGATCAAGGATTCAGCTCTCTGTCTAAATCAAACTTAAAAAGTTTATTTGTGTCCGATACAACGCATTGACTCCAGTTTAATGGGTGTTTCTCATGAGTCTCGGTCACAAAAATTTACAATTATTACTGGGAATGCGTTCTTGTAATAAACGTTAAATAATGCCAAAATGGGTCATTTTCAATGCCCCAGCGCTCCTTAATGAGTATGGGCACCCCCTTTTTTATTTCAAAATTGAAGTTCTCATATGATAAATATTCAGTGGGCAAAGTTTGAACGGAAATCTATTGTCAGTTTTATTTCAGGGGAATTACCTTAGGACGGTGCTTACTTTTGTTAGTGCGCACACGTTCTGCGCATCACGCAAGCCATCGTTTAAGCGCGCTCGCACTGGGGTTGACATTGACGCAATCAACTACGCCACCAAGCACACGACTAAAATAAAAGAAAAATTTTCCTACGGTGACCAAATCAATTTTAATGAACCTGTACTTAAACCAGGGAGACCAGAATAGCAGCATATCGATAGCCACTAACTGTTAACGTCTTCCAGCTGAAAATCTAGCTGTTATCTTTAGAAAATTACACTGAAATCCAACTGCAAACTTGTACCTGCAGATGGGGTACTGCGCGCGCAGACAAGCAAATGCCTTACTTACTAGGGAGGTGACAGGAAAAAATGTAATGGGCGCCGTAAAAGCTTTCAAAAAAGATCAATAACTTTAAAAAAGGCGTGGTTACCCCTACATTTTTTTGTTGCCAAATGGAAGCGGCAAGCCTATTCAACATGTGATTAGTTTCTGGTCGTGAGCAAAAGGTGTTTAGACTCTATTTTAACTGAACCAGAGGAAGGCTGTCAGAGACGTTAAAAGCGATTTTGCAACGATTTTGTTACTAAAAACGTAACGAAAATGATTTTAATGTTACCATTTGCCATTTAGTTTAAAGATCTTTTTTGAATGTGTTTGCCTTTCTGTATGTAAAGGCGAATACTAAGGAAATCTGTGAAGAAATACCGTTTTCCGCTTTTTTTAGAAAAATGCTGATGTCAGCATTGTTCTTGAGATTCAAGGCTAAGTATCTCGAAAACATGCGTGGCTACCCCTATTTTTCTTTGTGGATCCCAATAGCCCTTGCAAATATCTACTTTTTCCGCGTGGTCCTAACTTGGCGCAAAAACCTTTGTATTTAGTAGGCACCGTCCTTAATGCCATGCAAATCAGTCTGTGACATCAAACCGGAAATAGACCCATGCCCCTTACTAGCTCGGTCGTGGAACAGATAACGGCTGGATTTCGCAACTTTTACAACCTAAAAAAAGTCAAGATTTAGTTTAAAAAGGCGCAGTACGTACTAAACAGGTGCAAAGATTTATTTAAGCGCATAAAATATTTTGGGGTTAGGTGTACTTTAACCGAGCTTGACCGCTCTGTATGAAAGAATCTTGGCCTTACCATCCCTCTTGCTATTTGCCAAGCAAAGGAAAACAACTGTTGAGTAGTAAAGATGCCATCTTCTTCATGTCCATCATAAAGATCTTCGTCTGAAAGCAAATGTTTAGAAGCTTTTCTCTGTGTTGTCAACGGTATCTCCGTCAGTTCGATGCCAGTTTCTTTGTTTAATATAATCTTGTCCTCTTCCTGAGTAAGCGAAGTAAGGCATATAAGCATCTGTGTGCATGATGATGAAAGTTATTTCATGGTTTATAAATCAGGCATTTCTCATCAACAAGAAAGCAACTGAAAATGGAGACATGCGAACGCTTCAGATTTGCACAATTCCTACGCAATTGAAACCTTTTTTTGGCACAAAGTAAATAGCAAATATAAGAACATACTTTGAGCATTCACAGATGTCAAAAGTAAGAACCAAAAACTAGGGTCACATTTTTAACTCGTGATTTGCAATAAAAAGTTACGGGTTGTTGTGCAAATGATATGCAATTAAATAAGAAGTCTGTGTCGCCTACGTTAGCTTTTTAGGCTGACCAGTAAATAAAACGCAAGGAAATCAATGCTTGAGAAAATACTGCGAGTACATATATCGTAAAATATACTACTTTAAAAATACTTGAGCTGCACTGAAACTAGAAACTTTTATTGTTTGCTACTTAATTGTTGCTCTGTTGGAATTTCTCTTTTACTTCCAAATAGAATAAGAAACCACCTAAAGCTAGCTCTGTCTTACTTCAGCAATATTATCCGACGAGCTGGTCAAGTCAAGGGCAAAACCTTCCTTGTCATATGATAGAGCTGAATCCTTCTTCGCTGAGGTTTGATCTGTTGGCGCATCTTCCTCCTTCGTCGTTCTCAGGACAACTTCCGTTTCCTGTGTGCGATGAAATAACATTAAACTTTTGCGCAACCTACATTTTCTTCTTAGTGGAGGTTTCAGTAGTCTGTCACAATGTGGACGGTCTTGTGTCCGTATCATAGAAAGAATACGTACTCTTACAGAGCATTACAAGTGGGGGTTAATTGGGTTGCCTTCGACTAGTTGGAGTCGCAAATAAAATATCATAATGAAAGGAAAGTCATAGTACTCTTTTCACTCTCTCGCGGATGACAGAAAGGAGTGACATAACGCGGGCTTAGCCGGATTTTCATATTAGTCCAACGTAAAACACAAAACTCGGCGGAAAACTTAATTTGTCAGTCTAAAGGGTTTGAGCATCTCCGAGTGAATTTTCAAGTGTCACTTATGGAATAAATTCTCAGTACCACTCACATTTATTTATCACAAATACTGATTTATACTGAGTCATTTAATTTAAGTAACTTACTTGGCAAGGTTTGCTATGTCCTTGTTTGTCGTCACAACATTCATCTGTCGTCAGTCCATCGGTGGCCCCATTTCTACTGATCTAAAATATGATCAACAAGAGTTTCTTTACATGACTAAGATGTACCAGCGCGGTCTCATTCATCAGAGTCGGCTATCGCTGAGAGCAACAGGTCAACAGAGTCGGCAATTTATAGAGCTATAGGTTGCATCACCGTCTTCACATGGCAGGGTCACGTCAAAGCATGATAAACATTTAAGACAACGCGACAGTACCAATAGGAAATAACTTCCTACCGATCTTCTCTTGCGTCGTAACCAATGCAACAAGTCACCAAATGGAATGTACTCTATCACCAGGAACTTGTGATCCTGCAGTGTACAACATCCAACAAGGGACACAATATTCCGGTGTGCACCCAACACCTTCATCATCGATATCTCAAACAGGAATTCGTCTTCTTGGGCTTCACTTGGATCATCTAACAACAAGAAAGTCATTGAAAACCAGATATTTTGCAACCTCAATTTAGGCGAGTCTCGAGACTACCACTAGTCATGTTTCGGTTACCATAAGGCTAAGTTTTCATTGTTTAGCAAATCCTAATGTAGGCTATTCGAAAAATATCGGTGTTTCATGCCAAATAAACACGATCAGTTCATTTTTTAGGTTTCAGACTGGTTTTGTCCTGATATTTTATGTATTGTCATGAAGAAAAAACAGCAACTTCTTTTGTAGCAAAGCATAAAATATAGAACGTAAAGTTCCGAAAGTAATTACCCTGGTTATTCTTGACGGCAAGAGATGTACACGATTCTCTCGAAGATCTTTTCTGAGCCCTTTAACTTACTCCTTTCAGTCTTGACAGTGCCTTTATAACAACAAGAAATCTCTATTCTTCTTCATAAAACCCACACACCTTGATAGTCAACGACAAAAATCATTGCAAAGCGTGCACCTTGTAACTTTTTGACGGCGACCACCTGATTGGATTCCTTTGCCGGTTCCACAACTTCTCTGCTGTCAAACACTTCTATTCCTTGTCGCTTCTTCAGAATTGCTTTGTAGACAACACCAAACGCTCCTCTGCCGAGCTCTTCTTTGTATTCTATCTGTTCAGGAAGAATTTCCCATTTGTCAAGCGGAATAATCTCACGTCGACGCCGATCTGACCTGTAATAATGACCAAAAAAGCTGTTTGTCATAGTTTTCTTTACATTGCCCTTTGCCATGTTTTTTGTTTTGTTTTTTTGACAAAGCAGCTTCATGCCTTCAGTG
The DNA here is from genome assembly GCA_019787425.1 of Platygyra sinensis. Lineage (NCBI taxonomy): Eukaryota > Metazoa > Cnidaria > Anthozoa > Scleractinia > Merulinidae > Platygyra > Platygyra sinensis. The sequence goes on from JAHPZR010026304.1 coordinate 92,627, forward strand.
CTCATAGCTAAAGATATTGCGCGAGTTTTTATAATAGGTGAGAGTGCTATCTTAGTCATTAGTATACAAGTGATTGGCTGATCAACTTGGAAAGCGGATTTAAAATACTCTGTCTTATAACGTGTTAAATCTGCCTGACATGTACAACTGCTATTTTGGGGTTTCGCGCGAAACAGGGGAAACAAGTAGAATAGTTAACCTGTCAAGCCGCTTGCGATTGGACTTCTTGTGGCTCCAGAAGGCTACGGCAGAACACAGTAACAACAAACTACAGGCAACACCCAACAGTATGTATGCAATCGGTATATCGAAGACCGTACTTTCTTCTGTTAAAACCTCTGGCGTTGCTTTATCTTCTTTGATCACTGAAAAGCATTACAGCAACTTATTTATAAAATCGATATGAGCCTGGTTGAGACACAAAGTGCACGCGCACAGCAACTTTCAAGCTACAGCGGTTACACTTTGTGACTCGACTCTACGTTTATATGGCAACCGTATTTAGACAGGTCGTTTTTACCCATTCAAATTTGGGTCCGCCTTAAGTTTCTGTTTTTGTTCGAATTGGAACTTCGACACGATTTTATTCAACTTCTATACATTTACTTTATCCGTGGATTTTTTCCCTATTCTCGTTTCCCGAACAGCGGCTGGGAATCGAGCCTATATTTTGAACTGTTCATTGAATTCCAAATCAAAATGGGGAACATTTCCAAATTTGCGACGTTATTTTCGCTTTCTGTGACGTCATGATTGACACGTGCTTATCAAGTTTGGACGCTTTGAATCTTTAATTACCATTGAACGAATACTTTTGGAGATACATCTAATAATGTTCTGGTTTAGCAACTTTGTAAATACCATATAATAAATTTATTTTGTTAACCGTCGTCCTGCGTTACCTTCATTGCATAAATTTTCGTTGCAGCATCGCACTTCACATTGTTCACTAGAGGATGTGCATTGGGCGAAAATTTTTGCAGTGTTACTACAATCTTTATTATTGATACACCCATGTTGAAAGCGCTTTGTAACACTGGACCTATCTTGTGACGTCTGCTGCATCGACGCGTAATAACATCGGTCAGCCATGGAACTTTGACATGCGACTTGTTGGCGACGTTCTTCGCACTCCTCATGGGAAACAGTGCTACTGCATTCATAACACGCTAGCCCCGATTCTAAGCAAAAGAAAATACCGTAGAATATTAATAAGCATTCCAGAAAACAAGCCCTCTTTTAAGCTCGGATTTAACAGTTTATATATAATTCTTATTTGTTTGTATGTTTTAAATGATTTGCTGACTCTCAACTTGAAGAGATTTGACTTTACAAATACGAGAGAAGGAAACATTCAATTGGTGAGGAACGCCTACTACCTTTTTTAATCGCGTATCGTTATTCTTCATTTTTAATTTCTTCGTAATGAAAATTCCGTCACTATGGCTACTTAATCTGGTCATTTTAGTACTCTGGAGTAGACGAAAAAAAAAACAAAGCGGATATGATTTTCTACACTGATTAATATCGAAGTGCACTTAAAATTCTGTGAAAAAAAATCGAATATTTGTTTTTACCGAAATTTGAATCTGAGATATTGAATCTGTATTCAGTTAAGAATTTATGTAACTGTAAGTTGACTAAGTTCAAAGCTCGTTTTCTCAAAGGGAGTTACTTTTGAAGGATTTGTACAGCTGAGCTGATGTTTTCGGCATTTTTTGTTCTAAGTAAGTTTCGTATTTAAAGGCTGCTGCACACTAGCCGATTTTTTGTCGTAGAACTGCAGACTTTTTGTCGAGGTCAAATCGGGTTAACATTTGTCGAGACATCAGCTTGCCGCACACTAGCCGATTTTTTTGTCGCGGCTAACCGCGTTTAGGCTTGGAGCCGAGTCGATCTCCACCATGTTTGAAAAGACTCTTGTTCACGCGACTCTTATGACAATTCCTCATTGGTTGAGGCACGCGCGAGCCCCGACAAATTGTCTTGGTCCACCGCACACTAGCCGACAAGGCCCGACAAGACGTTTTGAGATCTAGCACTGTCAGATATCGCCCGACAAGCCCCGATCTTGTCCCAGACTTGTCTGAATTCACCGCACACTAGCCGACAAGTGCAGATTTTTTGTCGGCCGACAAAAAGATCGGCTAGTGTGCGGCGGCCTTTAAACACAGAACTTTTGTAACATATTTGACAGGACACCATTTGCACATTTCACAATTAAGTACAATTGCCTTTGTTACACATGTCATGGCTACAACATTCCACAAATGATTTCTCGGCTGTTTCTGAACACTGGTCAGTTGTAGTACATCCTTTATGGTATGTTACAGTTCCATTGTCGTCCTCTGAAGTGTATGTTGCTTTGACACAG
>JAHPZR010026306.1:0-5000 GCA_019787425.1 Platygyra sinensis
CAACAGAAGTAGCTAGGTTTCCTTTAATTAATTTCAAAAGTAAAATGACATTGTAATATCAATGAACCGATTTTTTTTATTTCCCGTTTTGTTATCAATTTATTTGGTTATCAAGTGACAACATTTAACATGGGAATAGGACTTAAGAAATCGTTGCAGCCTTTTACAAGTTAGTCACTCTCTCTTTTCTAATATGAGCTAATCATACAAGTGAATATATGAAAGTTCATATATTTGAACTGCGGTGAATGAACGATGATACAGTCGAACCTCCCGAAGTGACCAAACTGTCAAGCTTAGGTGGTCGCTCATGGGAGATGGTCGGTTACGAGAGCTTGAACCATAGTGTATCAAAATTTTGCCTCAATAGCATATGGTAACTGCAGAGACTCCAGACTTACCCATACTTTTAATGTTTTATTCATATAACAAGTCAAGTTTGAAAAAAACAGTACTTCCCATCGAAGAAATTCCCCCTCTTGTGCTGTCCAGGAATACAATAATGTCATATATAACACCGTATTGTCCATTTTCCTTTTAATTGGTCAATCGGTCGCATTAACACGCGAGGTTAAAAACAGAAGAAAATTTCAAACTTTTAGCTGTAAAAGTGGTCGCGGTCGCTATGCGAGAGGTGCTCGTTTACAAGAGGTTCCTTGACTTGAAAACTTTTGGTGTTTTGGAAAATTGGTGACCATGCAAATAAATAATGAAGCCACGCGACAAAGGCGAATCGCAATCAAGTCTTATTGGAAGGGTAAATCTGACCATCTCGAGGAAAATCCAGCAGACTTTTACAGAACTTTTATGCCATTTTTAGGCTTGAATGCCACGGCAAGAAGCTCCGAGTTTAATATTAAAGTTGGTAATGAAATTGTCAAGAATCAAGACAGGGTAGTTGAAACCCTAGCCGATTACTTTGCTTGAAATGCAGATGGCATCGGTGGAGATAATGTTGAAAGTTTAACGGAAAGTGATTTCAACAACCATCCAAGTGGCTTAAAAATAGCACAGCTTTCGATTCAACATGATGCTCTAAAGCTGAACCTCTTCACAAAGTGCAAGTTTAAGAAGCAATGGAGTCCTTAAAAGTCAAGAAAGCATGTGGCTGTGACTCCATTCCTCCGTTTGCTCTAAAAGTTGGCGCAGAGGCAATTGCTCTCCCTCTCACTACGTGATTTAACAGATGCATAACGAATGGTAATATATATAAATGGCCATAGTCGTGGAAAAAGGGGATATGGGTACCAGTGTCCAAACGTGATGCCCCCCTGCTAATAGAGAATTATAGACCTGCCACTGTCCTCCCGGCTGTAGATAAGGTCTTTGAGCAGACTTTAGCTTAGCAACTTGTGGGGATGTTCGATCACCGTCTAGGGCAAGCCTGTCGGCCTATCGTAAGGCTCACAGCCGTGAGACTACTCTTATTAATCTTATCGAGAACTGGAGACTTGCTAGGGACAATAAGCAGCTAGTAGGAATCTTATCAAGGGATATGTCGAAGGCCTTCGATTCTATGCATCCAGTTCTGCTTACTGAGTAAACTAAGAGCATATGGTTTTGAAGAGAATTTCATCAATTTATTGTGCTCCTATTTATGTGGGCGCTCTAACAGAGTGAAGCTTGCATCTCGAAGAAGCGGGTTAACCGAGGTTGCCCCCAGGGGTCAGCGTTGGGACCGTTGTTGTGGAATATTTTCAAAATGACTTAGTCTATGAAATTGATCGGAAACTAAGCATGTATGCTGATGACCATCAGCTGTTTGAAATTAGCGATAACGTAAAAAAAACCTCTCCAAATACCATACCATGTTGATCAACAATAAACAGAGTGATAGGAGAGATGAGATTAAGGTAAATGTACAGAGAACTGACCTTGATTCTCTGAACAGTATTAAATTATTAGGTGTCACTATTGACAACAAGCTTAATTTCAGTGAGCACATAAATATCACGTGCAAGAAAGCTAACCAGAGGATAGGTGTATTAATGAGACTCGAAACTTAGTGCCCGCCATTGCAAACTACACTGCTATCCTTCCATACCTCACCTACTGCCATCTCACCTGGCATTTCTGCCGAGCAAGTGACAAGAGAAAACTTGAACGCACTCAGGAGAGGGGTTTGCATGCAGTTTTCAGAGATAGTAAATCTACATATGAGCCAATTACTTAGAAAAACTAATTTAAAATCTCTTTATGAAAAGAAGGCTACAGGATATAGCTTGTTTGATGTTTGAAGTGAGGCATCATCTGTGTCCACGGACTGTCAAATTTGTTCTCATTGAAAAGTTCTACTTACAACCTCAGACATTCCTAGATTTAATACTGTTACCTATGGGAAACATTTCCTAAGATATATTGGACCTATGCTGCGGAATCGTCTTCCAAGTAACTTCAAAAACTTACCTTCTCTACAATCTTTTAAAAAAACAGATCTGTTTAACTAACCTTTCGTCCAAAAAAGAACACGATTGATAGCTGTGTTTTATAGCACATGAACAATTAGCTTGTTTCGGGAACGCTCTATATGTTTATTTACAAAATAATGATTATTAAATAAGGTAGTTTAAACTTTCAGTCTTTAACGTAAATGAGGTACGTAAATTTTACTTATTGTAAATAGTTAAATATTTTAGGTGTTTGAATTTTAACTTATTGTATTGAGTTTAGGTGTCCCCTATTAGTAGAGGGTTTTTTACCCTGGCTAGATCGGTTCGACACATAAATAAAGTTTTCATCATCATCATCATCATCATCATCATCATCATCATCATCATCATCATCATCATCATCATCATCATCAAATTGGTCGCTAAGGAGAGGTGGTCGGCACCGGAGGTTCGACTGTATGATTGATCATCGCAGTTATGCACACAACGTAAGCAGTTGTGAACGGGATTCGAACCCATCACATCTGCGATATCGGTGCAGTGCTCTACCAACTGAGCTGTCGAGCCAACTGGGAGCTCGTTACGTTGTGAGTTCATAACGTGTCCGTAGAATGTGAAGAATAGAAGTCGCTGTAACAAACAACGGCGCCAAGAAAACAGCTTTTTTCCTTTTTTGTTGAGGGTTCCTTGCTTTCACCAAGATGAAAGCCACAGCCCTGACAGTAATTAGCTGGCTTCCACCGCTTTGTAAAAATATTTCTACATTGTGGACATTCACCAAACCCGCGTTTGGTGCTTGTAGTAGAATCATTGCAATGTTAGAACGAAGCCAAGCAACATTATGCTTGTTAAAAGGGGACAAAACAACAAGATCATAAATTTACATGACAGGACGGTGATATATACATCAAGATTCGTATATATACAGCAAGATTCATAAATATACGTCAAGATTTGTACATATACATTAAGATTCGTGCAGTTCGGACATAAAGGAAAGTATGACCGCTAGATCGATTATCGTGTTTTCAAACAGCAGCCTCCTTTGTGCAATCTACGCGTGAATTATGGAAGCAATGGTAGTAGTGGAAAGAAAGGGAGATTAAGATCTACTTCCTGGAAGGAAGTTCAGCTAAGAAAGTACGCATAGTATCTCTTTGTTATTCATCGACTACGGCACTGCGGCACTACCGCGAGCAGCATTCGTTTAATTACCACCGTTTTCGTTGATATGATATTTTCTCTGTTAAAGTTCTATTAATGCCTTAATCAAAATAAAATTAACTTCAAACTCAGTGATATAAGTTCCACTTATTCATTATACAGTAATTGAAGAAATCATTCCTCTTTGATTTGCTATTTTAAAAAAATCACCTTTCTATAGATGCAATGAAGACATTTTGCTACGCTAACTAATTTAGACTTTAATGCTTGAAGGCTTATTATTTAGTTCAAGTGTAGAGACGCAACAACTCAGCTGAAAACTGGTTTTAGACGCATCGAGCATGATGTTAAATTCCTGTAAAACCAGTGAGTGTGCATTTTGTCACTTGTCCTAAACAGGGTCTTGAAATGGAGGCTGTTGTCCAACACAGGGTTGGGTTTTTAGCGTATTTTTTTTTCCTAAACAGGGTCAGGATTTCAAACCCTCGGCGGCACCCCTATATACCCAAGCTTGTCCAAGTACCCCCTGGGCGTAAAGCTTAGCATACTCCTCAGCTCTGTCCTTTATTCTAGCATTTGAAAAAAAGCTTTCCATCTAGAGTTATGAAAGTGAAATCACATTTTAACGGAATTCGCGCAACAACAAAGCGTAAATATAGCCTCTGGTCAAAGTGTTTTCTTTCAATTGCCATCAGGCTTATCAATGTCGGAGACTTCATGGTTGTGACAGCACAGTGACAGATGTTTAAATTCGGTTTAGATTTCATGAGACTATGAACACTTCAGCTACAAGAATTGACTGACTTTTTCCTGATTATCACTTAGCGACAACCAATCATAACTAATGTACTAGCCTAAAATCAATGTGAAGAGTAGCTCTTGCACAACTGTTGTAACGAGTGAATAGAAAGCGACCCAAGTGACTAAATACAATCGACTCTACTGATTGTCTTAGTGTAGCTTTCGTTGTTCTAAAACCCTAGGGAACGGGGCAAGGTTCTCAACATTAGGTTCTCAGCATTCATTTACATAAGGATATAAAAGGATTGTTGACACTTACTTCGTCACGCTATCCTCTCTAGTAGTCATGTTGGATCGCTGCTTGGGAGGAATGTACCCAGAATCCTTTGCACACAGTCTCCTCGTGAGCGCTTTGTTTTTGAAAATTTCCCCGGGGTTTCTCGGGGGTATTTTAGGTCAGGCAAATTTGAGGTAAAGTCCCTGGGGGGCTGGGCATAAATCATCGCAAAGCTGCGGTAATTCCCCCCGCTATTGCCCGACAAAGTCCCCGCATGTCGCGGGGCGGAGGAAACAAATGACTAGTGCATTACGCCCCAACCAACAGTATTCCCACACCACAACTTAACTTTTGCATTTTGAACTTTTGCTGAAAAATATTCACTGCGATGGAAACTTCATCGCAAGCCAGTGGTACTATTCCGTCTA
>JAHPZR010026306.1:15000-17479 GCA_019787425.1 Platygyra sinensis
GAGCATTTCTTTTGACGTTTGTTGTGTATTGACATGCAGAGCCACCTTAAAAAAGTAATTCTAGAAGAGGATATTGGGTTTCTGGATTGATCATCGTGTCTAAACAGTATTCGATTTATCGGCAGATATCGTAGTAAGTGTATAAATGTGATCAACCACAAACCAAATCCATCCTCTTGTTCAACTTCCAGCGAGGCTGTAATGATTTTTGTCTGGTATCAAGCAACTTTTTCCATTATCGCTTTTCGAAAAATGTATGTTTAATTATCCGATTTTCAAAAAAATTCTATTAAAACTATCCCATGATTACCTTTTTGAAATTAAGCTTCAGTCGTCTGAATATTCTAAAACTTTCATTTGGAACGCTAAACATTTTTACTGAAAATATTCATGATTTGATCTGCTGGTTTTCTATAATGGAGCTCCAATTGTTTGATTGTTTTGAGTAATGTTGCTTTTGTCCACAACTGAGGGACATTTTCACTAAAAGATTTCAATATTTCACCTTGGATTTTCAAATCTTGGTTCCAGTTGTTTGAATCTTTAAAGCTTTTATAGCTATCGTTTGTATTCACTATTACATTTATAACCACAAACGTAGCTCCAATTATCTGATGCTTTTAAAATTTCATCAATATCGTTTGCTTTCCAAACACTTGCTGTTTGCTCTATTCATATCCAAAAAAATAGCTTTGCCTTTGTCCGCAACTGACAGACATTTTAACTATTTCATCTTGGATTTTCTAAACTTGGGTCCAATTAATTCTCTTTGTCTAAAATTCTATTGCTATCGTTTGCTGCGGACAAAAATTTTTCAAACCAGGCTTACTTTTAGCTCCATTGTTTCTCAATGCTGTAGTTCAATTTTCTGATTCATCTAAAGTGTTCACGCTTTCGTTCGCAAATGGCAAAGTTTTTCTTCAAGAAGAAACCATAGGATACATATTGATACATTTTTAAAGCTTTGGCAAACCAGACATTAATCTTTAACAGCTCGCTGGAAGAAATTTCTAGAAGATCAATGTAGCAAGCCATATCATAAACAGGTTTTTTAAATCTGGCTTACAAATTTGTCGGGTTATCTACTTCTTGCATCTCAGCTCAAAGTTACGAAAAAAAAACTCTAAAATTTTCAAATACTAGAAGTTAGATGGAAAGTCGCGTTCCCGCGATTTTCGTTTGGAAGTTAATGGGTTCATGGCTTGCCTTTGCTATCTCTTGCAATCTATCGCATGATGATATTACGTTAAATAGTTAATGCTGTGAGAGAAGGGGCACCTAGACATCTATTCACAGAAACGGGAAGAGCAAGTTTAAAATTTGTACACCTGCAACGTTTCAACACAATGTGTGAGTCGGTGGGCGACATTAATGAACAATTGCCATTATTGAAGAGTTTACATATTGTTGGGGTTTAAAGTTAATTGGCCCTTTGCAAGAGCCAGTCACTGTACGGAATAAAGTGATGTTGGGGCGAAAGTTACATTCGTGGGAATTTCCCAAAACAAAGGACGTCGAGCTGGATTGGTACCAGTTTTTCTTTTTTTTTAAGTCGCCACTGGCGAAACTTGCGCCCAGCATAATCTTTTCCAGAACCATGTGACGTGAAATCGTGCCAATGGGCGCATTACACACAACTTTCAAAGTTTCCAAAAATGTTTCGATAAAAAAACGTCGTCCACCCGTCTCGGTGTGTGGTAAAAACGTTACAGCTTGTAATATGCAAACTTCGCCTTGCTCTGCTCGTTTCCGGTAAATAGCTTTCTATCTGCGTCCATCTTGGTACGGTTGACCATATTCACTAAATATCAGCCTGAAAATAGATACCATCTTGATCACAAACCAATATTCAGTGCATTCAAAATTCTAAACGAGAATCAAAAAAATTTCATTAGATTGTTTTTTAAGATGGTATATGTTAAATTATTTTGGCGGGGGAAAATTCAAGGGGGTACCCTTTAACTTTTTCTGAAAAAAGTTGCCAGGGGACAAACGCTGTGCAATTTTTTCGAAATTTTCCCGCCAAAAGACTTAGTATATAATAGGTCACATTTTTTGATGACACCTTTTTTTATTATTTAATTGAATTTCACTTAAACTTACTTAAATCCTTTCGTAAGTAGAAAAGTAGAGACGAATTAATCAATTGCAATGAAACCTCTGGGTACTTTATTGTTTGAATATTCTTTATTTACTTAAGCCAATAAGGAAGTTTAATTAAGCCGTGTATTATTACATGATAAAAACACAACGGACATTTGGAGAAACACTTGCCAGAGGCGAGTGTTCTCAGATGTCCGGAGTGTGTTATCAGTGTATGTAATTACACGGCTTAAGCTTTTCTATCTACATTATAAATTAATCACAAAGAACATATGGAAACCTGAATAAAGATAACAGTTTATTGCCTACTGAGTTGACTAAGTAATTCAGAATTAAATTACGATTTTTTTTAAAAAAATTGGCGCAGGCGTATTAT
>JAHPZR010026307.1:0-5000 GCA_019787425.1 Platygyra sinensis
AACAACAGAAGTAGCTAGGTTTCCTTTAATTAATTTCAAAAGTAAAATGACATTGTAATATCAATGAACCGATTTTTTTTATTTCCCGTTTTGTTATCAATTTATTTGGTTATCAAGTGACAACATTTAACATGGGAATAGGACTTAAGAAATCGTTGCAGCCTTTTACAAGTTAGTCACTCTCTCTTTTCTAATATGAGCTAATCATACAAGTGAATATATGAAAGTTCATATATTTGAACTGCGGTGAATGAACGATGATACAGTCGAACCTCCCGAAGTGACCAAACTGTCAAGCTTAGGTGGTCGCTCATGGGAGATGGTCGGTTACGAGAGCTTGAACCATAGTGTATCAAAATTTTGCCTCAATAGCATATGGTAACTGCAGAGACTCCAGACTTACCCATACTTTTAATGTTTTATTCATATAACAAGTCAAGTTTGAAAAAAACAGTACTTCCCATCGAAGAAATTCCCCCTCTTGTGCTGTCCAGGAATACAATAATGTCATATATAACACCGTATTGTCCATTTTCCTTTTAATTGGTCAATCGGTCGCATTAACACGCGAGGTTAAAAACAGAAGAAAATTTCAAACTTTTAGCTGTAAAAGTGGTCGCGGTCGCTATGCGAGAGGTGCTCGTTTACAAGAGGTTCCTTGACTTGAAAACTTTTGGTGTTTTGGAAAATTGGTGACCATGCAAATAAATAATGAAGCCACGCGACAAAGGCGAATCGCAATCAAGTCTTATTGGAAGGGTAAATCTGACCATCTCGAGGAAAATCCAGCAGACTTTTACAGAACTTTTATGCCATTTTTAGGCTTGAATGCCACGGCAAGAAGCTCCGAGTTTAATATTAAAGTTGGTAATGAAATTGTCAAGAATCAAGACAGGGTAGTTGAAACCCTAGCCGATTACTTTGCTTGAAATGCAGATGGCATCGGTGGAGATAATGTTGAAAGTTTAACGGAAAGTGATTTCAACAACCATCCAAGTGGCTTAAAAATAGCACAGCTTTCGATTCAACATGATGCTCTAAAGCTGAACCTCTTCACAAAGTGCAAGTTTAAGAAGCAATGGAGTCCTTAAAAGTCAAGAAAGCATGTGGCTGTGACTCCATTCCTCCGTTTGCTCTAAAAGTTGGCGCAGAGGCAATTGCTCTCCCTCTCACTACGTGATTTAACAGATGCATAACGAATGGTAATATATATAAATGGCCATAGTCGTGGAAAAAGGGGATATGGGTACCAGTGTCCAAACGTGATGCCCCCCTGCTAATAGAGAATTATAGACCTGCCACTGTCCTCCCGGCTGTAGATAAGGTCTTTGAGCAGACTTTAGCTTAGCAACTTGTGGGGATGTTCGATCACCGTCTAGGGCAAGCCTGTCGGCCTATCGTAAGGCTCACAGCCGTGAGACTACTCTTATTAATCTTATCGAGAACTGGAGACTTGCTAGGGACAATAAGCAGCTAGTAGGAATCTTATCAAGGGATATGTCGAAGGCCTTCGATTCTATGCATCCAGTTCTGCTTACTGAGTAAACTAAGAGCATATGGTTTTGAAGAGAATTTCATCAATTTATTGTGCTCCTATTTATGTGGGCGCTCTAACAGAGTGAAGCTTGCATCTCGAAGAAGCGGGTTAACCGAGGTTGCCCCCAGGGGTCAGCGTTGGGACCGTTGTTGTGGAATATTTTCAAAATGACTTAGTCTATGAAATTGATCGGAAACTAAGCATGTATGCTGATGACCATCAGCTGTTTGAAATTAGCGATAACGTAAAAAAAACCTCTCCAAATACCATACCATGTTGATCAACAATAAACAGAGTGATAGGAGAGATGAGATTAAGGTAAATGTACAGAGAACTGACCTTGATTCTCTGAACAGTATTAAATTATTAGGTGTCACTATTGACAACAAGCTTAATTTCAGTGAGCACATAAATATCACGTGCAAGAAAGCTAACCAGAGGATAGGTGTATTAATGAGACTCGAAACTTAGTGCCCGCCATTGCAAACTACACTGCTATCCTTCCATACCTCACCTACTGCCATCTCACCTGGCATTTCTGCCGAGCAAGTGACAAGAGAAAACTTGAACGCACTCAGGAGAGGGGTTTGCATGCAGTTTTCAGAGATAGTAAATCTACATATGAGCCAATTACTTAGAAAAACTAATTTAAAATCTCTTTATGAAAAGAAGGCTACAGGATATAGCTTGTTTGATGTTTGAAGTGAGGCATCATCTGTGTCCACGGACTGTCAAATTTGTTCTCATTGAAAAGTTCTACTTACAACCTCAGACATTCCTAGATTTAATACTGTTACCTATGGGAAACATTTCCTAAGATATATTGGACCTATGCTGCGGAATCGTCTTCCAAGTAACTTCAAAAACTTACCTTCTCTACAATCTTTTAAAAAAACAGATCTGTTTAACTAACCTTTCGTCCAAAAAAGAACACGATTGATAGCTGTGTTTTATAGCACATGAACAATTAGCTTGTTTCGGGAACGCTCTATATGTTTATTTACAAAATAATGATTATTAAATAAGGTAGTTTAAACTTTCAGTCTTTTAACGTAAATGAGGTACGTAAATTTACTTATTGTAAATAGTTAAATATTTTAGGTGTTTGAATTTTAACTTATTGTATTGAGTTTAGGTGTCCCCTATTAGTAGAGGGTTTTTTACCTGGCTAGATCGGTTCGACACATAAATAAAGTTTTCATCATCATCATCATCATCATCATCATCATCATCATCATCATCATCATCATCATCATCATCATCAAATTGGTCGCTAAGGAGAGGTGGTCGGCACCGGAGGTTCGACTGTATGATTGATCATCGCAGTTATGCACACAACGTAAGCAGTTGTGAACGGGATTCGAACCCATCACATCTGCGATATCGGTGCAGTGCTCTACCAACTGAGCTGTCGAGCCAACTGGGAGCTCGTTACGTTGTGAGTTCATAACGTGTCCGTAGAATGTGAAGAATAGAAGTCGCTGTAACAAACAACGGCGCCAAGAAAACAGCTTTTTTCCTTTTTTGTTGAGGGTTCCTTGCTTTCACCAAGATGAAAGCCACAGCCCTGACAGTAATTAGCTGGCTTCCACCGCTTTGTAAAAATATTTCTACATTGTGGACATTCACCAAACCCGCGTTTGGTGCTTGTAGTAGAATCATTGCAATGTTAGAACGAAGCCAAGCAACATTATGCTTGTTAAAAGGGGACAAAACAACAAGATCATAAATTTACATGACAGGACGGTGATATATACATCAAGATTCGTATATATACAGCAAGATTCATAAATATACGTCAAGATTTGTACATATACATTAAGATTCGTGCAGTTCGGACATAAAGGAAAGTATGACCGCTAGATCGATTATCGTGTTTTCAAACAGCAGCCTCCTTTGTGCAATCTACGCGTGAATTATGGAAGCAATGGTAGTAGTGGAAAGAAAGGGAGATTAAGATCTACTTCCTGGAAGGAAGTTCAGCTAAAGAAAGTACGCATAGTATCTCTTTGTTATTCATCGACTACGGCACTGCGGCACTACCGCGAGCAGCATTCGTTTAATTACCACCGTTTTCGTTGATATGATATTTTTCTCTGTTAAAGTTCTATTAATGCCTTAATCAAAATAAAATTAACTTCAAACTCAGTGATATAAGTTCCACTTATTCATTATACAGTAATTGAAGAAATCATTCCTCTTTGATTTGCTATTTTAAAAAAATCACCTTTCTATAGATGCAATGAAGACATTTTGCTACGCTAACTAATTTAGACTTTAATGCTTGAAGGCTTATTATTTAGTTCAAGTGTAGAGACGCAACAACTCAGCTGAAAACTGGTTTTAGACGCATCGAGCATGATGTTAAATTCCTGTAAAACCAGTGAGTGTGCATTTTGTCACTTGTCCTAAACAGGGTCTTGAAATGGAGGCTGTTGTCCAACACAGGGTTGGGTTTTTAGCGTATTTTTTTTTCCTAAACAGGGTCAGGATTTCAAACCCTCGGCGGCACCCCTATATACCCAAGCTTGTCCAAGTACCCCCTGGGCGTAAAGCTTAGCATACTCCTCAGCTCTGTCCTTTATTCTAGCATTTGAAAAAAAGCTTTCCATCTAGAGTTATGAAAGTGAAATCACATTTTAACGGAATTCGCGCAACAACAAAGCGTAAATATAGCCTCTGGTCAAAGTGTTTTCTTTCAATTGCCATCAGGCTTATCAATGTCGGAGACTTCATGGTTGTGACAGCACAGTGACAGATGTTTAAATTCGGTTTAGATTTCATGAGACTATGAACACTTCAGCTACAAGAATTGACTGACTTTTTCCTGATTATCACTTAGCGACAACCAATCATAACTAATGTACTAGCCTAAAATCAATGTGAAGAGTAGCTCTTGCACAACTGTTGTAACGAGTGAATAGAAAGCGACCCAAGTGACTAAATACAATCGACTCTACTGATTGTCTTAGTGTAGCTTTCGTTGTTCTAAAACCCTAGGGAACGGGGCAAGGTTCTCAACATTAGGTTCTCAGCATTCATTTACATAAGGATATAAAAGGATTGTTGACACTTACTTCGTCACGCTATCCTCTCTAGTAGTCATGTTGGATCGCTGCTTGGGAGGAATGTACCCAGAATCCTTTGCACACAGTCTCCTCGTGAGCGCTTTGTTTTTGAAAATTTCCCCGGGGTTTCTCGGGGGTATTTTAGGTCAGGCAAATTTGAGGTAAAGTCCCTGGGGGGCTGGGCATAAATCATCGCAAAGCTGCGGTAATTCCCCCCGCTATTGCCCGACAAAGTCCCCGCATGTCGCGGGGCGGAGGAAACAAATGACTAGTGCATTACGCCCCAACCAACAGTATTCCCACACCACAACTTAACTTTTGCATTTTGAACTTTTGCTGAAAAATATTCACTGCGATGGAAACTTCATCGCAAGCCAGTGGTACTATTCCGTCTA
>JAHPZR010026307.1:15000-17010 GCA_019787425.1 Platygyra sinensis
GAGCATTTCTTTTGACGTTTGTTGTGTATTGACATGCAGAGCCACCTTAAAAAAGTAATTCTAGAAGAGGATATTGGGTTTCTGGATTGATCATCGTGTCTAAACAGTATTCGATTTATCGGCAGATATCGTAGTAAGTGTATAAATGTGATCAACCACAAACCAAATCCATCCTCTTGTTCAACTTCCAGCGAGGCTGTAATGATTTTTGTCTGGTATCAAGCAACTTTTTCCATTATCGCTTTTCGAAAAATGTATGTTTAATTATCCGATTTTCAAAAAAATTCTATTAAAACTATCCCATGATTACCTTTTTGAAATTAAGCTTCAGTCGTCTGAATATTCTAAAACTTTCATTTGGAACGCTAAACATTTTTACTGAAAATATTCATGATTTGATCTGCTGGTTTTCTATAATGGAGCTCCAATTGTTTGATTGTTTTGAGTAATGTTGCTTTTGTCCACAACTGAGGGACATTTTCACTAAAAGATTTCAATATTTCACCTTGGATTTTCAAATCTTGGTTCCAGTTGTTTGAATCTTTAAAGCTTTTATAGCTATCGTTTGTATTCACTATTACATTTATAACCACAAACGTAGCTCCAATTATCTGATGCTTTTAAAATTTCATCAATATCGTTTGCTTTCCAAACACTTGCTGTTTGCTCTATTCATATCCAAAAAAATAGCTTTGCCTTTGTCCGCAACTGACAGACATTTTAACTATTTCATCTTGGATTTTCTAAACTTGGGTCCAATTAATTCTCTTTGTCTAAAATTCTATTGCTATCGTTTGCTGCGGACAAAAATTTTTCAAACCAGGCTTACTTTTAGCTCCATTGTTTCTCAATGCTGTAGTTCAATTTTCTGATTCATCTAAAGTGTTCACGCTTTCGTTCGCAAATGGCAAAGTTTTTCTTCAAGAAGAAACCATAGGATACATATTGATACATTTTTAAAGCTTTGGCAAACCAGACATTAATCTTTAACAGCTCGCTGGAAGAAATTTCTAGAAGATCAATGTAGCAAGCCATATCATAAACAGGTTTTTTAAATCTGGCTTACAAATTTGTCGGGTTATCTACTTCTTGCATCTCAGCTCAAAGTTACGAAAAAAAAACTCTAAAATTTTCAAATACTAGAAGTTAGATGGAAAGTCGCGTTCCCGCGATTTTCGTTTGGAAGTTAATGGGTTCATGGCTTGCCTTTGCTATCTCTTGCAATCTATCGCATGATGATATTACGTTAAATAGTTAATGCTGTGAGAGAAGGGGCACCTAGACATCTATTCACAGAAACGGGAAGAGCAAGTTTAAAATTTGTACACCTGCAACGTTTCAACACAATGTGTGAGTCGGTGGGCGACATTAATGAACAATTGCCATTATTGAAGAGTTTACATATTGTTGGGGTTTAAAGTTAATTGGCCCTTTGCAAGAGCCAGTCACTGTACGGAATAAAGTGATGTTGGGGCGAAAGTTACATTCGTGGGAATTTCCCAAAACAAAGGACGTCGAGCTGGATTGGTACCAGTTTTTCTTTTTTTTTAAGTCGCCACTGGCGAAACTTGCGCCCAGCATAATCTTTTCCAGAACCATGTGACGTGAAATCGTGCCAATGGGCGCATTACACACAACTTTCAAAGTTTCCAAAAATGTTTCGATAAAAAAACGTCGTCCACCCGTCTCGGTGTGTGGTAAAAACGTTACAGCTTGTAATATGCAAACTTCGCCTTGCTCTGCTCGTTTCCGGTAAATAGCTTTCTATCTGCGTCCATCTTGGTACGGTTGACCATATTCACTAAATATCAGCCTGAAAATAGATACCATCTTGATCACAAACCAATATTCAGTGCATTCAAAATTCTAAACGAGAATCAAAAAAATTTCATTAGATTGTTTTTTAAGATGGTATATGTTAAATTATTTTGGCGGGGGAAAATTCAAGGGGGTACCCTTTAACTTTTTCTGAAAAAAGTTGCCAGGGGACAAACGCTGTGCAATTTTTTT
>JAHPZR010026308.1:10000-17500 GCA_019787425.1 Platygyra sinensis
AATAAAACGCATGTTGGAAAGCAAAATTATTTAACTTGACGTTTAGTGTGTTTCGACACATATCTTCAGAAGTGACCGTTCAGAATACAAGTAGCAACAAAATTAAATTTAAGAAAAGTAACCAATAGCCCTTTTCACGGTTAACCTTGCTCATTTCCATTACAATAAAATCTAACATGTATGTGGGCAATTTCGGGCTATTTTGCAGTTTTAACCCGAAATTGCCTCGCATCCACGTTGGATTATATTATAATGCAAATTAGAAAAAATTAATCGTGAAAAGGGCTATTAACTAATTAACAACAAAAAATACAAAAAAAGGAGAAAAATTTGCATATAAAAGTGCAAACTAATACCGATAAAGCTTTTCGCTGCTGACATTATCGTTTAGGGTAGGTTTGAGTTCCTGAATTATTAGAGTCTCCTTTATCTCTCCAGTGAGTATCAGACCGACCTTTGACTAATATCTCAAAGTGGTACCATTTTAAGTTGTGAGCAGATGACGTGGTCTGCGAGGTCAGACACCATGACAGATACTTGTGGTCCCTTTATAATGTTCAGTATTTCTGTCATACAATCTACGTTTTGTTTCTAAACGGTCACTTCTGAAGATGTATGTCGAAACGTACGGAACATCAAGTTAAATAATTTTGTTTCCAACATGCGTTTTATTGTCATGTTTGTCACTGCAGTTTGTGTGCTATTTTGTGTATTTACTTTTTTTATTTATAGTTTCCGTATCCTCGCTGCCTGTAGTTGCCGTACCGAACCCATTTCCAACTATTTAGACAAAATTATGGCACTTCTCGTCAGATCTTTACCGTCATACAATTAAGACAGTCAACAGTCACTTCAAATTTTCCGCGATTTCAATTTCCTGGGCGAAGCTGGACGAACTTATTTTCACTATGGACATTACATCTCTAATGGGGAAGGTCGGGACCCAAGCGATCCATCAAGATCACTGATCATTTCACCTGTACCTCAGCCAGTGTAATCTACTCCATAACTTGTACGCTTTGCAAAAGTTACAAATCGGCGAAACAGGGAGACGACTGGGCGACCGATTTCGAAAACACCTTCGTGACGCGGAGAAAGACCTCTAAACCGGTTGGGAGACACTTAAATCTCCCCATTCATTCTAAGCAACATATGGCGGCAGTCTGTCGCCTTGCCCACATCAAGGAAGCACGGAAATCCTCAAAATTCCAGAATAAAAATTTATTTTTGATATTGGCACTCTTAATCCTCACGGTATCAATTAATGCTTTTCATTCAATAAATTTATTCTGTTGTTTATCAAGTTACCATGTACCAACCAATAGCGTAGCTCCATCTTCCTATATATAAACAACACACAACCTACAATTCCTCGATTCACTCCGACGAAAGGCTATCGCTCGAAACGTCTGCTTTCGAATATCTTTACGGTGGCCAATTTACATATTATCAACCCAGTTGATAAAACTAAATTATCTTAAAATTATTATTTTCAAATTCCTTTAGTTTTACAATGGTACATGGTCAGATGAATGCGCGTTTTACTTTCGTTCTTAGAAATCCATATCTGCCCATGGATTTCCAGGTATTCCAGGATCAAATGGAATGCCGGGAATGCCTGGTGTTCCGGGGCCGCAAGGCCCGCAGGGAAGAGATGGAACTAAAGGACAGACTGGTGATAAGGGGTCGCAAGGAATGCTGGGACAAAAAGGAGAGAAAGGAAATGAAGGGCCTCGTGGGAAAAGCGGACCGCCAGGAATGACGGGAATAAAAGGAGCACGTGGAATTGTGGGAGATCAAGGAATCAAAGGTGATAAGGGAGAGAAAGGAGAAAGTGTGACAAGTCCATCAAGTGCAGTGCCACAAACCAACTGGAAACAATGTGTGTGGAAAAATCTGAATGATGATCGAGATAGCGGAAAGATCAAGGTAAGATCTGAAAGAAATGTTCTGACTGGAATTAGTTGTGAGCAAAATTACTTTCATCAACTAATGCTAATTTAAATTCAGAATCAAAATTCGCTATGATTTATTTATCGAATCTTTGAGTACATATTCTGTAAATTAAGAAACCTTCTCATAGTAGGTCTTGATGGTGTGAGCTATAACAGTTATCAATATACGCGGCTAAATAGAGACTCTGTCTCTTGAAAACACCTGCTCAGAGGGCTGCAAAGGACTGACAGCCGGAGCCTGTTGCTTATGCATGATCAGCCCTACAGCCGATGGATTTTAACCAATTAAATGAGCATAGTGCTGTCGCAGGAAACCATTCACTTGCAAAACTGTTGTTTTTCAGCCGTTGTATCGTCGCCGAACGAAAACGAATAAAGTAATGAAAGAAATTAGCGGTCAAAACTCAGATTTGGAACTGGAGAATTAATACAAATTACAAGCAATAGCTTACACCCAAAATACGAAGTGAGCCACTTCGTGGATGATAAAAAATTAGAGAGATGGTGCGACAAAGGAAAGCTAAAAGTTGACCTCAATTGGGTAATACCGTTTGAGTTAAATGAATTACTTCGGAAATGCTATGCTGAAGTTAAATCGGAACAAGCCAGCTACTATCACCAAGACCTCCCACAAATATTCATACTCTCAAAGATAAAGTTGTGATGTATCTATTATTTACAAGCGATTTTAAGCAACATTTTCTGTAATTTTTGATAAATTCACTGGATTTTGTTGATTTATTGATAGCTTGTTGAATCAACAATTACTTGATGACTTGAAGTGATTTTGTATTGTATTGTATTGCATTGCATTGTATTGTATTTTATTATATGGCTAGCGCCGTGAGCGGGCAAGATGAACCAAATCGCGCGCTGTGATTGGCTACCCGAGCGGGCAAGATGGAGCCATCTTGCCCGCTCGGACTACCCGCTGCATCCCGAAAGCAAAATTTCACCAAAAGCCATATAATAAATCCTTTATTGGCCAAGTTTGTTCGGTCAAGATGGCCTGGATATTGGCCTCGTTCTTTTTTTTGCGAGTTTATGGACCTCGACTTCGTCTCAGTCCATAAACACGCAATAAAAGAACTTGGCCAATATCAAGCCATCTTGACCTCACACTTGGTCAATAACCCATACGTATTGTATCAATATCATTTGGCCTTGTATATTGATAATAATGATAATAACATGACTTTTGAGGGAATATTTTTTATTTCCCCCCTGCCTAGGAGTGTCATTTGTCGCAAATGACACTACACGGGCGAAAATAAACAATATTCCCTCAAAACGTCATGTTATTCCCTTACTAACAGGAATATTTTGTCAACTGATTTCACATCGCCGCGATGAAACTGTTCAACCTTACACATACACACCATGATCAGCAGTGACAGTATCTGAACTGTCATCTTAGTGGTCTTGGGTCATCGGTTCGACACCGGATCCTTCGGATTCTGAGGAATTAGAACTAAAATATCATTTTCTACATTCATTTTGTAACGAGCGCTTCATCTATTTAGTGGAAAAAGAGTTGGGTAGGCGGTACTTGTTTGGAAGGAAGAGGAACAGAGTTTGGAGAAACTTTAGAGTTGGGTGACAGAGATTATTTTTCGTCTAAACTTGGGTAAACCCGGTTGAAGAGATATGGTATTTGATCTTGTCTGAACGTTTTGTTTGGTATTAGAGAGTTAATAAAGACAGTTGGCACTGAGAGGTGCTAGTTTTTCGTGACTCCACGGAAGTGTTACAACTTGTGTCTGCTAAGTTTTGGTCTTCGTCATGATTAACTTTTGGATACATAATATGACCACTGTGAAGTAGTTTGATGGAACGTAATATACACCTTCTCTCACGAAGCCAACAACTGATGATACGCAATCGATTGGTATATCCAGTTAATGAAATAAATGTAGTCAACGTGATACATTTTATTGAAGACTGACTTTTTTACTTTGTTTGTTCCAGGACTGCTCGTTTAATAAGTTGCAATCTGATACAGCGGTCAAAGTCTCATTCCAGGGAAACATGAGAGTCCATGGTTCCGACAAGTGTAACCGGTGGTTCTTCAAGTTAAATGGCAACGAATGCAGTGGACCAATGACAATCGAAGCTGTTGTGTACAGTGAGTGGCCTTCTGGTACTCCCAATCTGCTTCACCATCGATCATTTGAGGGATACTGTGAAAACATCCCACAGGGCACGGTTAGAGTGGAATTATGGGTAGGATCCTGTCCTAGTGGCCATACTTTGGGTGACGCTTACACTGGATGGAAATCGATGTCCCGGATAATGATCGAGGAAGTGTCTAGGCCCCAGTCCTAACTCAGTCAGTTTTCTTTATCGCTATTGTCGCTACTTTAGCTTATGCTCATTAAACATTATTGTAGAAAAAACTGATATTTTTGTGTGCTTTTAGTGAAACTGTTTTAGTCGTACAAATGGATAAAGATAAGGGCATAAGTGATGATCAGTGTTGGCTTCGGTGAGAGAAGGTGTATATTACGTTCCATCAAACTACTTCACAGTGGTCATTTTATGTATCCAAAATTAATCATGACGAAGACCAAAACTTAGCAGACACAAGTTGTAACACTTCCGTGGAGTCACGAAAAACTAGCACCTCTTCTAACTGTCTTTATTACCTCTCTAATACCAGACAAAAAGTTTAGATTAGATCAAATACCATATCTCTTCAACCGGGTTTACCCAAGTTTAGACGAAAAATAATCTCTGTCACCCAACTCTAAAGTTTCTCCAAACTCTGTTCCTCTTCCTTCCAAACAAGTACCACCTACCCAACTCTTTTTCCACTAAATAGATGAAGCGGTCGTTACAAAATGAATGTAGAAAATGATATTTTAGTTCTAATTCCTCAGAATCCGAAGGATCCGGTGTCGAACCGATGACCCAAGACCACTAAGATGACAGTTCAGATACTGTCACTGCTGATCATGGTGTGTATGTGTAAGGTTGAACAGTTTCATCGCGGCGATGTGAAATCAGTTGACAAAATATTCCTGTTAGTAAGGGAATAACATGACGTTTTGAGGGAATATTGTTTATTTGCGCCCGTGTAGTGTCATTTGCGACAAATGACACTCCCAGGCAGGGGGGAAATAAAAAATATTCCCTCAAAAGTCATGTTATTATCATTATTATCAATATACAAGGCCAAATGATATTGATACAATACAATGCAAAACAATACAATACAAAATCTCTTCAAGTCATCAGGTAACTGTTGATTCAACAAGCTATCAATAAATCAACAAAATCCAGTGAATTTATCAAAAATTACAGAAAATGTTGCTTAAAATCGCTTGTAAATAATAGATACATCACAAATTTATCTGTGAGAGTATGAATATTTGTAGGAGGTCTTGGTGTTAGTGGTTGGCTTGTTCCGATTTAATTTCAGCATAGCATTTCCGAAGTAATTCATTTAACTCAAACAGTATTACCCAATTGAAGTCAACTTTTAGCTTTCATTTGTCGCAACATCTCTCTAATTTTTTATCATCCACGAAGTGGCTCACTTCGTATTTTGGGTGTAAGCTATTGCTTGTAATT
Source organism: Platygyra sinensis (assembly GCA_019787425.1). NCBI lineage: Eukaryota > Metazoa > Cnidaria > Anthozoa > Scleractinia > Merulinidae > Platygyra > Platygyra sinensis. Next base: position 15,529 of record JAHPZR010026308.1, read on the forward strand.
TGTATTAATTCTCCAGTTCCAAATCTGAGTTTTGACCGCTAATTTCTTTTATTACTTTATTCGTTTTCGTTCGGCGACGATACAACGGCTGAAAAACAACAGTTTTGCAAGTGAATGGTTTCCTGCGACAGCACTATGCTCATTCTAAATGGTTAAAATCCATCGGCTGTAGGGCTGATTATGCATAAGCAACAGGCTCCGGCTGTCAGTCCTTTGCAGCCCTCTGAGCAGGTGTTTTCAAGAGGCAGAGTCTCTATTTAGCCGCGTATATTGATAACTGTTATAGCTCACACCATCAAGACCTACTATGAGAAGGTTTCTTAATTTACAGAATATGTACTCAAAGATTCGATAAATAAATCATAGCGAATTTTGATTCTGAATTTAAATTAACATTAGATGATGAAAGCAATTTTGCTCACAACTAATTCCAGTCAGAACATTTCTTTCAGATCTTACCTTGATCTTTCCGCTATCTCGACCATCGTTCAGATTTTTCCACACACATTGTTTCCAGTTGGTTTGTGGCACTGCACTTGATGGACTTGTCACACTTTCTCCTTTCTCTCCCTTATCACCTTTGATTCCTTGATCTCCCACAATTCCACGTGCTCCTTTTATTCCCGTCATTCCTGGCGGTCCGCTTTTCCCACGAGGCCCTTCATTTCCTTTCTCTCCTTTTTGTCCCAGCATTCCTTGCGACCCCTTATCACCAGTCTGTCCTTTAGTTCCATCTCTTCCCTGCGGGCCTTGCGGCCCCGGAACACCAGGCATTCCCGGCATTCCATTTGATCCTGGAATACCTGGAAATCCATGGGTAGATATGGATTTCTAAGAAGGAAAGTAAAACGCGCATTCATCCGACCATGTACCATTGTAAAACTAAAGGAATTTGAATATAATAATTTTAAGATAATTTAGTTTTATCAACTGGGTTGATAATGTAAATTGGCCACCGTAAAGATATTCGAAAGCAGACGTTTCGAGCGATAGCCTTTCGTCGGAGTGAATCGAGGAATTGTAGGTTGTGTGTTGTTTATATATAGGAAGATGGAGCTACGCTATTGGTTGGTACATGGTAACTTGATAAACAACAGAATAAATTTATTGAATGAAAAGCATTAATTGATACCGTGAGGATTAAGAGTGCCAATATGAAAAATAAATTTTTATTCTGGAATTTTGAGGATTTCCGTGCTTCCTTGATGTGGGATAGGCGACAGACTGCCCCCATATGTTGCTTAGAATGAATGGGGAGATTTTTAAAGTGTCTCCCAACCGGTTTTAGAGGTCTTTCTCTGCGTCACGAAGGTGTTTTCGAAATCGGTCGCCCAGTCGTCTCCCTGTTTCGCCGATTTGTAACTTTTGCAAAGCGTACAAGTTATGGAGTAGATTACACTGGCTGAGGTACAGGTGAAATGATCAGTGATCTTGATGGATCGCTTGGGTCCCGACCTTCCCCATTAGAGATGTAATGTCCATAGTGAAAATAAGTTCGTCCAGCTTCGCCCAGGAAATTGAAATCGCGGAAAATTTGAAGTGACTGTTGACTGTCTTAATTGTATGACGGTAAAGATCTGACGAGAAGTGCCATAATTTTGTCTAAATAGTTGGAAATGGGTTCGGTACGGCAACTACAGGCAGCGAGGATACGGAAACTATAAATAAAAAAAGTAAATACACAAAATAGCACACAAACTGCAGTGACAAACATGACAATAAAACGCATGTTGGAAACAAAATTATTTAACTTGATGTTCCGTACGTTTCGACATACATCTTCAGAAGTGACCGTTTAGAAACAAAACGTAGATTGTATGACAGAAATACTGAACATTATAAAGGGACCACAAGTATCTGTCATGGTGTCTGACCTCGCAGACCACGTCATCTGCTCACAACTTAAAATGGTACCACTTTGAGATATTAGTCAAAGGTCGGTCTGATACTCACTGGAGAGATAAAGGAGACT
>JAHPZR010026309.1:0-37500 GCA_019787425.1 Platygyra sinensis
AAACTTCAAAGGGATGCTCTATTGTTTTGGTTTTGATGTTGAAACGTACCATCACGTGCCACTGACCCTGTACAGCTTATTTCAATCCAAGATGGCGGACGGTATTGATTTCTTAGATGGAGACGATTTAGAAGCGATTTAAGACATTTTAGAAGCAGATGAAAAGATGGAGGAGGAGGTTATAAATGAAGTAGAAAACGTAAGTACGAATAACACTCAGATTACTTATTATTTTAGGGAAAGAGAACGGAACATGACCCAGAAACCAGAGCACTTGAATACGAACGTATAAGATAAAACAATGGAAACTAGAACTCGCTAAACCTTGCACAGTATAGTAACTAAATCGCTTATTACCTTTCCTCAAGCTTTATAAATTACACATATGATACCAGTTCTCAACCTTTCTCAATAAATCGACCTGTTTTCGATATTTTCGACAGTACTAGTGACAATTAAGCGTCTATCGAACTGATGAACTAACTGATTTTTAACCACTTGCTCCTACTGCGTCTCATGTATTCTATATTATTTAGCTTCAGAGTCAAGAGATTTTGTGTCAGAAATGGGCAAACAATACAAGGCTATCTGTGGTTATGAAAGACATCAATCCTCCAAACATAGTGAACGTGCAGACCCGGAAGTGCTGCGTTTCCTCGATAACAACCGGACTGTATCGAGTTCGCAGCTCGATCGAAGGTTGTTTCGATCGAGAGTTCATTCGATCGAAACCAAAGGTCAGTTCGATGGAAGCAAAGGTTTTTTCGATAGAGGAGTGAATCATAATAAAAACTACTGTTTTGCAAGCGTACATGTATAAATAAAAACAATCAAAGTTCTTGTGTTGTGTATTTATTGCGCGATGTAATGCGCGACGCGGAACTTTAGCCGCAGTTTTCAATTGGTGATCTCTTGAAGACCAGGTTGAAGAATGTGCTCTGCCTGTTTCTGAACAACTCCGAAGTTAACTGTATCAGGAAATAATTTTAAAAAGGTTTTATATTGCTCTTGGTTGCGGCTTCGGTGTTTCGTGGCTCTTTCTCGGCATCTTTACTTTCGGAATTTAAAACTTGAAACTTGAAACTTGAATTGCGCCGAATCGCGGTCTCTTTTTCGTCATCTTCTTTGAGTGAACTGCAATATGATTAGTCATTTCTCATTAATTCATATGTTCCTAACATAACAGGATGTCTGTATCTGCTTCGATTTACTTACATATTTTGATGTCTTCTGCCTCGAGATGTTTTTCACATGTAAACATTCGGTCTTTCACTAATAGCTCTTCGAAAAGACGATCCAGATCTCGTGATCGAGTGATCTGTTGGAGCCAGTCATCTCTCCATTTCTTGTGAGCTTCGTCCTTCGGCGCAGGAAGTTTCCATATGCCGCTGCCTTTCGTCCTACTACACGACCCACATCCAAGAATCGGGCAGTTTTCACCAGGCATTAATGCACTGGGATAGTTGTTAGACAGATCGACGTTACATTAATTTTTTTTAGGCTAAAATAACCGGATAAACTTCTCTTTTCCTCTGAAATACAACAGCTGTAGTGTTCTGACTGTGCAGGGTCAATACCACGTGACCACGCAAAACTATAACAATAACATGCCCTTTTGACGTTTGCTGGGTTTAATAACCAGTCCCCTCCATTAACTATGATTCTGCTAAACGTAGCATTTTTTTTCCTCAGGTAACGTCTCAGCAGATACAATACTACGGTTATTAATACCTAAACGGGAAAACCCGACAAAACTGCAGCCATACAACAGCATGATCCTGACTAACGAAAAATCAAACAAATGAAACTGTATTCACTTCTGCAATACATACCGGTTTGAAATCCTACTTGTTTAGCGACATCCTCCTATGCTAGCCTTTTTTTGCTGTTGCCTTTGAAGTCCCTGCAGGACTTGTCATAAAAGACGGGGAACTGTCTCACAGCCTCTGCCAGTTTTTTCCTCTAGAGCCGCCATTTTTTTTTCTTGCTCTTAGTTTGAAAGGGACTGATAATGAGTTTTTGATTGGCTGATAATTCCGCTTCTGCTTCCGATTCTCACTGGATCGGAAGCGACGGAAACTGAAGCGGATTTGGAAGAAAAAGAAGCTCTTCTGATCCCTCTGACTCCGATTCCGTCGAGCTATCGACTCAGCTTCCGATTCCGATGTTTGATTTACACTGGATCGTAACTCGTCTTGCGCTTCCGATTCCGACTCCGCTTCCGATTCCGTCGCTAGTGTGAACCAGCCCCTACTAGGGAGGTGACAGGAACTGTGGTGACGAGCATCAAAAACGATTTCAAAACCAGACAACAAAACACAGATAGCAGAGACTCAGGATATGACTACTTGGTCGAAATGTCGGGAGAATTAATTTCCGAAATTTCCGGATTGTTTTCCTTATAGTAAGCGTCTCTTGCTCTAGACTAGGAGTGGTCGGTTTCTGTTCCTGAAATCCTCCGCGCCCGGAAATCAGTTAATATTATGTCAATTAGGGAAAGAAACGGGGAAGGAATGGGGAGAGGACGGAGAAAACCAATTACGGAGCTTTCTTTGTTATTAAACTTCTCGTTCTTGAGAATTACTGATTGGACGATTACCTGTCAATTGTTAATAAATCCATCAAAGTCGCTAGTGCGTATTTAGTTTAAAAGCTCTCGCGGGAAAACATTTTCATTTTACGCCACTGATTACGAAGGAGTTCTATCGCGGGTTTGCAAAGAAAAGCCAACCGGGATAGTTCTCTAGCCCGAACAAAAAGAAGCTATTATGTCTCTTTTAAATGGAAAGGACGTTTTTGCCGTGCAACCGGTGTAAAATGGGTTGAAAGGCCTGCACGACTCCAACTGTTTTGTGACATTTCCCGTTCTCTTTTCCGTCTCACGAACTTTTTTAGGAGGATTCTTAAGTAGAGTTGAGCCGTTAGACCGTGCAAGCTATGAGAAGTTTTTAGAGGTGATAGGTTTGCATGGTCCTGGGTGAGGACACTTTCTGTACAATGCCATGAGGCGAGGCAGAATGCTTGTGCTGATCGGTGGATTTGGCATATACCCATTGGCCAGGCTGAATTTCGTCATGTGCCTTTCCTCCCAGATTTCGGTCATAATATTGTTTTGCTCTGGTTCGACGTGCACTAATTTCAGTATTGACTGCAACAGGATGTGCAACTTCGGGCTGGAGAAGCGCAGATGTCATTGAAAGTGTACCCCTCGTGCCTAGGGATAAGAGCCTTTGAGCTGGCAAGTATACCTGGCGCTGTTGAGGGGTATTTCTGTAGTCCAAGAGTGTTATATGGATATCCTTGTTCTTTTGTTACCTCTTGACAATTTTCACATCCGCTTCAGCCTTGCCATTTCCTTACGGGGACGAAGTTCCATTTTGAAGTCTATATTCAGAAGCAAACTGCTTGTACTTTCTGCTGATAAACTGAGGACCTCTGTCCATGTTAAGACGCTCTGGTATCCCAATTCTCGCAAAGTGTGCTTTGGTCAGCTGCACTACTGTTGCAGTGAGTGTGTTGGGCAGAACATCGATTTCGACCCAATCATTGCAATGACACGTTGTGACAAGTTACTTTTTTTTTCCCACATGAGGATATCTTAACTCACCACGGACCATGAGCAGTCTGAAATATCATGGCTGAGCATGAGTTCATTTGGGGCTTGACTAGCATACTGAGCATACAGTGGGATTCACGTGCACTTTTTTCTTGATATCGGACGTCATGCCTGGCTAGAAGAGGGACACTTTGGCTTTTCGAATACAGGAGCCTACTTGCGCTTTGTGGATTTTGTCAAGCATAGCTGTTCGCAATGAGCTTGGAATAACTGCTTAGTGGCCTTTATACAATATGCGGTCTGCCACAGAGAGTTCATCGTTGAAAGTGTAGGACGATTCTTATGATAATCTCTCTCGGCCTCTCCTTTTGTTTGTCCACATCCATAAATAAGAACATCATCAGCAATGTTACAGACGCCTTTCAATCCTGCAAGGGAATCCTGTTGTCTCGCTTGATACTCCTTGGGGCCGCTTGAGACTCCTTAAGGCAGTCAAAGCTACTGGTACCTGAAAAAAAGGTGTATGGAATGTTGTGGTCGAGGTTAATTCACGATCTGGAAGTATGTTGGTGAAACCTAACATCGCATCGCATCAGCAAGATGTCCTCGAAGCGGAGAATTGGATGCTTGGGGACTCCTACCTTGTTAATGTTTGTGTTTGATGGGTCTAAACACATTCTATATTTGTCCTTTTTCTCACTAATGGTCATGTTACTGCATCAGGCTGTTGGCTCATACTGTGGGTAGATCTTTCCTTCGCTTTCTATTTTTTGTAACTTCTCCTTGATTTTGGCATGTCTTGCTACTGGCTGCCGGTGGATGGCATCTTGAACTGGAGTGACGTTAGGGTCTAAATCAAAAGAAACAGGCTTTTTAAACTGTCCCAACCCTGTACGCTTCTAGAACCCATTCGAGAGTCATCTCGACCGGGGAGGATGACAACGATATGTTTGGAAGCGGATCGTCAAACATCCGTGGTGCAGGTATCGGTTCAGGAAGTATAGGAATGATTCTGGCATGTGAGTTCTCAAGTGTTGACAGTTCACACAGTCTGAGCCAGACAGGAGAGGTGGCTTTCCTTGTATATGTTCGCCTCTCAAAACATGAAATGTTAGGAGGTGGTACCCTGTTGTGGTTTCAGCTAGTAACTCTAATCTACCCATAGGTGTGAGTTTAGAGTTGTCATCGGTGAATAAGGTTGCTTTGTAACGGGTGAGGTCGTTTGTGATCTTCTGCCCACGAGGGATCAGTGACTGAGCAAGTCTCTCTGGCGGTGTGTTGCTAGTAGAGGCGGTATCTAACTGTACTCTTATCGATTTGGTTAGGTCCTTAATCACACCTGGTTTCAAGTGGCTGAGGAATTTACCGCCCACCACCGTGCCATAAGGATTTTGTGAAGTGCTCTGTGGACACTTAAGGTACGCTTTTCTGGTTTGTTATTCACCTCAAAGAGGTCAGTTTGATACTCCTCCCTTAAAGTGCATCAAGTTGGTGTGCCTGGGTGGTGCTGGGTAAAGAGAGTGCCCCATTCGGTACGCGCGTCCAAATGTCCGATTCTCCCACAGCTCTTCGTAGAACATCGCTTGTTTGAAGTTGGGCATACGGAGTGTGGGTGTGGCGGACCTGCACAATACTGATAGATGTCAGTTTTGCGCTGGCGGTTAGAAACATCTTACTCCCGTTTTGCTGGGACTTTTGGGGTTGTCTTTGAGCCTCTCTAGTTACCCTTACCCTGGTTTTGCTCCGACTTTGACGGCGACTTTGTAGCGGCGTAGTTTACTTGTTCTGTTGGACCTTTGGCATGCTGCATTATTGCTTTAGCCTTCTCACATTGCTGAAAGTGCTTAGCTACCTGTAATATTGCTTGAAATGAGACTATTTCTTTTGTTGTCTCATCTCTGTGGCTCTTTCAAGTAGTTTTGACATCAGTCTCTCGTTGTAACTGGTCTTCACATTTATAACAGTACCCAAGGCTCATACCTTGTTGTCTGACTCCTCCTTCCATTGCGGTGACAGATTTTTGATCTTCCGGTTTCAATTTAGTCGAACTTTGGTCTTTCCGTTTGAACTCCTTCGCTAGCCAAGAAGTGTTCCTGAGTTCAACGTTCGGTCCCTTCGCTTCCTCCTCTAATAGTTGAAAGCCGTGTACAAGATTTTCGAGTTTTTCGTTACCAAGAAGGGCTGAGCAGAAAGCTGCCAAATTTTATTTTGCTAGCCACTTTGGCTTAACAGGAACGTAAACCAACTCGTTCTTCGGGAGCTTCCGGTGGAGGCTCGCTGTCATACCATTCACTGAACTCGCACTAATCTTTGAACATTTGTATGAACTTTTCACAATTTCTTCGTGGATCTCTATTGGTCGAAAACCTCGGGAGCATGACCGCTGTCACTCCCTTTCCTGACGAGGACGCTATAGTCAGATTTATCTGATCTTGATTCCTGAGTTCCGAAAAGAGAGTTAAATCAGGTGGAATCCCACTTCTGACACTATGTTGTGGCAGTACGAAAGCATAACGAAAAATAGATCGATGGACGCCACGTTTTTATTTTCCTACCTCCCAAGGTATTCTGGGGCAAACACTCCCAGAATTCTTGGCGAGTTTGTTTGACCCACAGTAAACTTTCGAAATTTTTTGCGTACTTTTCGGCAATCCTTTGCGAAGCCATGTTCTCAAAAATCGAGATATTTTCTGCTACTATGTAATATTCCTCCACATACCCGGGAGCTTCAAGGGTGCCTCCTCGGATTCTGACCGTCTGGGCCAGAACCCCTCGGGGGTAAGTATTAATTCACAGTATGGCTTCATTCTAACAACCTTTTATAATAAAAAGACATCAGATGGAAGCTTCCATATTTACGGCTGCCGTATTATTAAAAGGAAATCGGTCTTATTCTAATTTTCAGTCATGGCTGCGGCATCCACTCGTGGAAATTACTAAAAGGTCCAATCTGTTTCACGCTTACAAATAATCCGTAATTGTTTCTTGAACAGACCGATTTCCTACATAAACTCTTGGCTGATTCGCCGGGCGGTCCTCTTGGCCACGCCTTATGTAAGGCTGGTAAAACTTCTTCCCGCCTTGTACTCCTTGGCTTGTAATCTGCTTCAGAGCCTGGTGCTGTATAGCAGTGGATCGTTTTGGAGCTGTGGTAATTTCCCCTCCGTTCTTCCACTACATCAGTTCCAATAGCTGTGCCCTTTCGTTATTCTCGCCACTTGGATCATCGCGATGGGCTGCCCAGTTCCCATTTCTCTTCGCCTTCAAACTTTTGTTGAATATCCAAGAAGGGTTAAGTGTGTGAGCGCGCGCTTGGAAAGAGTCTTTGGAGAATCAATCATCCCTCTGACCATAAACACCGGTGTCAATTTTGATGAATACGTTTATTTAATCCCGTTGGTGGTGATGAATGGTCGTACTTTCCATTACCCATCTATATAAAGACTGTAAGTCACCGGAAGATTCCCAGGGCGAGCGATCGGCCAACGCTGGCAACAACGCCGAACCTAAAAGGGAACGAAATGTGGTTAAAAAGATGGCCATTGCTACGTTGTGTTAGTGGTTTTGCAGTGTGCGGGCTTCCCTTCTTTATCGACAGGTTTGTCTTTGATCTTGCATCGGACATCTGGTCTTTGCGGGCTTCCAAATACCTTCTCCTTTTTTTTGCCTTCTTTATGTCTCGCACAAGTTGTGGGCCTGAAGCCTTGTATCGGTGGGGCATTGTTCAGTAGTTAATATACTCCTACCGTAAATACTCGCTTCTGATTGGTTGGAAGCTGATCAATTTATCCCAAATTGTATCGATAGCTGAACAATTAAATTTTAATTGTATCGGTCGCATTTGATCGGATAAATTCAAGTTTGCCGTTGACGACAAACAAAAAATGCTTTGTATGAAGAAGCAGTAGTAAATAAAAACAAAAACAAAATCGACCAAAACTTAGCTACGCAGATATTTGGAGTGAGCTACCGAGAGGAAAAGTCCGAAGGCTGCCTTGAAAATCTCTCGCTCGAACATCTTGAAGAGGTTCTCGGAGATTTCTACACCGAATTAAAGTAGTTCAAGAAGAAAGACGGCAGCTGCGAGCCAGAGTCGGGATCGACTTGTCGACTAAACACAACTTGGTACTTAGTGACTCAACATTTTGGTTTAAGAGGAAGGCAAGAAGACTACAACTCGCGCAATGAACACTCCAAGTCTGCAAAGAATGAAAATGGCCGCAACTATATGTCATGTTTGCCGAGTCAAGCCCTACGAAGATGAGAATATCTAATTCAAGGAAGGATGGTCGTTCCAAGAATGGAGGCGACTAGTAACAAAAATGTCCAGCTGGCGTTTCTGAAGAATTCATGAGCCGCGGACCAAGCAAAGCAATTAAAGTCCATGGTTTGAAAATCTTAAAAACTTACAAACTTCGTTGACGAACACTTTGAACTAGTCTTCCCATTTCAACTTCACTTGTCTTTGCACAGTTATCCTCAGTTTTCCCGAATGAACTCGTCCTTGTATCTTTAGCTCCATGTCATAGTTTAAATTAAGGCTGTAAACTTTTCTTAAAACGATTTCACGCAAGTTTTGTCAATAAATAAAACGCTTTTGATACCGTCTCGACTTGTTTCGACGTGCATTTTCTTTCCTGTACATGTTGATTATTCATCAAAAAGTCGCTCATGCGTTCAGAGTTTTGACAGCTTCAAAGCCAATGAAATTGAACTTAATGTCACAAACTTGGAACTTGCTCGTCTATGTGGCTCGTTTTCGAAAGAAAAATAATATCGTATGGAGAACCTTTGCGCAAATTGTTGAGAAACTTAAAGACTAAACTAACATATTTTATCACGCCGTTGCTTCATTCTAGCATCCCTCAATAGCAAAGAGACGTCAGCCAGAAGCTTGTATTCACGGTTGCCGTATTATTAAAAGGAAATCGGTCTTCTTTCTCGAAACAATTAGGGATTAATTGTACTTGTGAACAGATCGGACGTTTTCCGGTACGATCGACAGATTGTTCGATTTACTTTTTTCAAACCGGAAAAGTTTTGACTCTGCTTTATTTTTACTCTTGTTTTTTCAGTCGATTTTGTGCTATACTATCACCGTTGTCCGGCCGACTGTCGGTAATGTGTCGGTTATCTGTCGGTAACCTGTTGGCCGACAGTTTGGCCGGCAGGTTACCGACAGCCGAATATGGGAGCTATTGTTTCACTATTACCAAAAGTCCGATCTGTTCACGCGTACAATTAATCCCTAATTGTTTCTCGAACAGACCGATTTCCTATACTAATTATCGTATAGGACTTAAGAACCTTTTTTAGATAAATCATATTTTTTAAAACAGCGCAGAAACTGATGATACTTCTTAAATGAGTCGAGAGGGTCAGTGAACCTGAAACTTGTAAAAAACGTTAATTTAAAACTGCTTTGACTCGTATTCAATATACACAATGGCCTAAAGAAACGGCTTTGCAGAACGGATCCTTTCTGGGTCAAACACTCAGGGCGCGTTCGTTTGGGTCATCCGGAATAAGATATACTCCGGAAATATTATGCCGAGCTAAGCGTTCTGCTCCTGGGCGTAGACTAGCCGGATCCGGAATATCCGGATTTCCATCCGGCTGATTCTAGCGCCCAGGAGCAGAACGCTTAGCTCGGCATAATATTTCCGGTATATATCTTATTCCGGATGACCCAAACGAACGCGCCCTCAGTGTTTGACCCAGAAAGGATCCGTTCATGGCAATAGCCGTTTCTTTAGGCCATTGTGTATATTGAATACGAGTCTCAAAAGCAGTTTTAAATTAACGTTTTTTTACAAGTTTCAGGTTCACTGATCCTCTCGACTCAGTTAAGAAGTATCATCAATTTCTGCGCTGTTTTAATAAAATATATGATTTATCTAAAAAAGGTTCTTAAGTCCTATACGATAATTAGTATAGGAAATCGGTCTGTTCGAGAAACAATTAGGGATTAATTGTACGCGTGAATAGATCGGACTTTTGGTAATAGTGAACAATAGCTCCCATATTCGGCTGTCGGTAACCTGTCGGCCAACTGTCGGCCAACAGGTTACCGACAGATAACCGACACATTACCGACAGTCGGCCGACACTGTTATAGTAGAGCACAAATCGACTGAAAAAAAGAGTAAAAATAAATAGAGTCAAAAACTTTTCCGGTTGAAAAAAGTAAATCGAAATCTGTCGATCGTACCGGAAAAAGTCCGATCTGTTCACAAGTACAATTAATCCCTAATTGTTTCGAGAAAGAAGACCGATTTCCTTTTAATAATACGGCAACCGTGAATACAAGCTTCTGGCTGACGTCTTTTTGCTATTGAGGGATGCTAGAATGAAGCAACGGTGTGATAAAATATGTTAGTTTAGTCTTTAAGTTTCTCAACAATTTGCGCCAAAGTTCTCCATACGATATTATTTTTCTTTCGAAAACGAGCCACATAGACGAGCAAGTTCCAAGTTTGTAACATTAAGTTCAATTTCATTGGCTTTGAAGCTGTCAAAACTCTGAACGCATGAGCGACTTTTTGATGAATAATCAACATGTACAGGAAAGAAAATGCACGTCGAAACCAGTCGAGACGGTATCAAAAGCGTTTTATTTATTGACAAAACTTGCGTGAAATCGTTTTAAGAAAAGTTTACAGCCTTAATTTAAACTATGACATGGAGCTAAAGATACAAGGACGAGTTCATTCGGGAAAACTGAGGATAACTGTGCAAAGACAAGTGAAGTTGAAATGGGAAGACTAGTTCAAAGTGTTCGTCAACGAAGTTTGTAAGTTTTTAAGATTTTCAAACCATGGACTTTAATTGCTTTGCTTGGTCCGCGGCTCATGAATTCTTCAGAAACGCCAGCTGGACATTTTTGTTACTAGTCGCCTCCATTCTTGGAACGACCATCCTTCCTTGAATTAGATATTCTCATCTTCGTAGGGCTTGACTCGGCAAACATGACATATAGTCGCGGCCATTTTCATTCTTTGCAGACTTGAAGTGTTCATTGCGCGAGTTGTAGTCTTCTTGCCTTCCTCTTAAACCAAAATGTTGAGTCACTAAGTACCAAGTTGTGTTTAGTCGACAAGCCGATCCCGACTCTGGCTCGCAGCTGCCGTCTTTCTTCTTTAACTACTTTAATTCGGTGTAGAAATCTCCGAGAACCTCTTCAAGATGTTCGAGCGAGAGATTTTCAATGCAGCCTTTCGGATTTTTCCTCTCGGTAGCTCACTCCAAATATCTGCGTAGCTAAGTTTTGGTCGATTTTGTTTTTGTTTTTATTTACTACTGCTTCTTCATACAAAGCATTTTTTGTTTGTCGTCAACCGCAAACTTGAATTTATCCGATCAAATGCGACCGATACAATTAAAATTTAATTGTTCAGCTATCGATACAATTTGGGATAAATTGATCAGCTTCCAACCAATCAGAAGCGAGTATTTACGGTAGCAGTATTATTACTACTGAAAATGAAACAGATACAAGGATTCATGGCACAACTTGTGCGAGCCATAAAGAAGGCAAAAAAGGAAAAGTATTGGAAGCCGCAAGACCATATGTCCGATGCAAAGATCAAGACAAACCTGTCGATAAAGAAGGGAAGCCCGCACACTGCAAACCCTAACACAATAGCAATGGCCATCTTTAACACATTTCGTTCCCTTTGTTGGCGTTGTTGTCCAGCGTTGGCCGATCGCTCGCCTGGAATCTTCTGTGACTTAAGCTTTATATAGATGGTAATGTAAAGTACGATTATCACCACCAACGGGATTAAATAAAATATCATCAAAATTGACACGGTGTTATGGTCAGAGGATGATGATTCTCCAAAGACTTCTTTCCAACGCCGCTCACACATTAACCCTCTTGGATATTCAACAAGTTTGAAGGCGAAGAGAAATGGGAACTGGGCAGCCATCGCGATGATCCAAGTGGCGAGAATAAAGAAAGGGCACAGCTTTGAACTGATGAGTGGAGAACGGAGGGGAAATACCACAGCTCCAAAACGATCCACTGCTATCAGAACCAGGCTCTGAACAGATACAGCCAAGGAGACAGGCGGTAAGAAGTTTACCAGCTTACATAAGGCCTGGCCAAGAGGACCGCCGATCAGCCAAGAGTTTATGTAGAGCTGTTGAATATCCGGAGGAATCAAGAACGTCGGAATCAGCAGATCGGACATGGCCATGTTGACTATTAAGAGTGTGTCTCTGTAAGAGCGGTCCGGTCGATTTTGCTTGAGTCACAGATTTAGCTCATCTCTTGTGTGTTGTAAGACATTCATGTACCTATACTAAAACCACAATCCGTTTGATCGGATCTCTTTATTCGTCTGAGTTTTACGGAAATTAAATTTCACTCGAGCCAAGGCCTGTCGTGACACTTTTCAAGACTTAAATTTGAGACAACTTTGGAAGACAATTTACAAAAAACTACGGGGCTCAGCAAAAAACAAATATCACAGCCATGTATATTAACTCTATCTTATTTATTGAGGCGACTTTCGTGAACATCGCTTTTCGACAAAGCAAACAGGAAGACTTGAATGACACCATATCGGTTTGCTAAAGTCACACATGCCAAAACCGATCAAATTTAAGGTTAATTTTTGAAAAAGTGAGGCGTACTCAACTGATCCAACTAACATAGCTAGGAAGTAGGTGCCATAGAAAAGGTAACTACAGAAAAAAAACTTTGCGGCCCGACCTTTACTAAAACTGTGTAACTCCTTGAACTTACCTAATTTTCGGCAATCTCCAAGTTTGGCCGCCATTTTGAAGGACTTGTCAACGTGAAGCGTAGCTAGCAGCTAGAAATCGAGCAGGCAGATCTAAAAACGTCAGAAATATATACGAAAGCATTCAAATGAACTTTACGTTCAATTAACAAGCGGCAAAATTTGAAATTGTTCGTTAAACGTACCATTCCTACATTCCCACGCGAACATTTCTTCCAACGATTCAAACACTACAACTAGTGTTCGAATTCCCTTCGTCGATTCCACCGTAATAATTAGTCTGTGCCACCTAAACCTCGACTCGAATGTGAAGTACGAATCAAATAACATAACCACTTTATCTTCGAGGCAACATCACGCTGGTATTTTGATTTTCTGGTGGACAAGAACTGTGATCAGGAAGCGATATTTACATCGTAAGCGTGACCGCTGACCAGCCGCTGAGTGAAAACAGTACGGCGCAGTGGCGAGGCAAGGGGTGTGGGGTGGGGGTGGTTGCAGGCAGATTATCAGAAGATTTTTGGAAACGTTCGAACATATGCATTGAAGTATCATAATTAGCTTTAGAACTCTCTGTCTTAATGCCAAGGCAGGCTTCGTCTTGCAGACAACTTTTGCTTAGTGTTGTTTTTTTTCGTTCAAATACATTTCATCCCATGAAGGGCTCTCATCAATTCATAGATTTATAAATAAATCTTTACCATGTAAACAAATGTGTCTTAAAATCGAGATAATCATTAAACGTGACCGCAGACCAGTCGCTGAGAGAAAATAGTACGGCGCGGGGTGGAGTGTGTGGGGGCTTATCGTAAGATATTGGAATACATGCTAGAGATGCTTTAGCACTCTCATACTAAACAGTGAAGGCATGTTTCGTCGTACAGACAACAAATTTTATTTTAATCTCATATCTTTTTCCTTCAAATTATAACTGGTATTAATTAATATAGTTATTAAATATTGTCAACCGGGGTACCCATATCACTTTTCTGCTTGTCATCAATGGTATAAAATAGGGTGTCTTTTCTTCCAGAAACGTTTATTTATGCCCCATTGCACGGTATGAACACCACACTTACAATTTTTCCGTTCCCAAGAATGCGTGCAAAATCATTGCTTTATACAAAGCTGACTGTAAAACATCATTTTCCGTAACAGAAACCAATGTCATCTACGTGTCGTGTTAACAAATCTGGCAATGTACAATATTTAGCGTTTTCCACTTATAGGCCCAACATGCAATTTTCAGGTGAACTACGCTAGGTTCAGCTCATTCCTTGATTCCCTCTGGCCTTTTATCACTAAACCCAGTGCCTGTTCTTTTCATCTGCAATTATCCTGTACTTTTTTATTTCATGGGACAAGACAAGTAAGCCGATTTTTTTGGTGCACCACGTTTATTACAGTGTACATACAAAAACATACAAAAGGCCGGCTACTTAAGCTCCCTCCCTTGCTCCTGAATTTTTGATTGCTTTCGCACCATGCGTGTGCACGACTCCCTGTTGGCTAAAAGCAAATTTGAAAGACGGCTATGCAAGACACTTTTTCTTTTTTTTCATTTTCAGTTACCCTCTACAATTTTTAATAAGTATGTAAAGATATAAAAAACACAGAGGTTTTTACAAGCAAACTGTTTTTATTTGTACACCAACCCAAACATATACATATATTTTGTTCTGGCAAAATGGTGGCTAAGAACGACTTAATATATACCTACTTGGAAATAAAATGATGCTGTTTGGTTTCCCGTTAAAACATTATCTAAGAATGACGTGTGTCCGTTCATAGTTAATGGAGGGAGACCCAGTCTCCCTCCATTAACTATGGTCCGTTCAAATTGTGACAAAACAACGTCACAAAGTCAAGTGTAATTTTCATAACCAACTTACAATCTCTCTATTATAGACAGCAACAATTAAGTGCCATTGCGTCACTGCTTGATGATGAAAATATCCTTCCACCAAGCACTGGCATTCATGCGTCATTTCCTTTATTTTCGACATTAAAACAGCTTTGGAATCTCGAGATTTAAATAGGCAATTGCAGAAACGTGAGAGGACTGGGAAAGAGTATGGTTGGTTTTCCGTTTGTTTGAAAAACTAAGATATTCAAATGAAAGATCCACTAAATTTGAGAGTCTTAACCAAGAATAGAAGTATTTGAAGGAGGAAAATGGCAAAATGGTAGCTCTTCAAATTTCACCTAAAGCAGGGAGTTCGTATGGATTGGGTAGACAAGCCACAAAATTATAAGGATTTGTATAGAATTTTGCAACTTTTGCGAGGTTCCCATTTGAACAATTTTCGCGCTGAAAACTCTTAAACTTGGCTGGGTAGCTTTTCATTCAGTAACATTTCAGTTGAAATGTTTAGATTTTCAATCTAATCAATATAAGAAACTCGTCCCAGTCCTGTCACGTTTCTGCAATTGGCTATGGGAGCTTGAAGAAAGTACAGATTTCCGTAAGCATGGAAACAGTAAAATAGTTCAATTTTTCCTTCTTGACGTAGTCACACAAGCCATAAATGTCACAGACAATGAGATGAGTTTAAGACCCAGTGTTGCCCATTAAGCATTGCACGCAGCGATCTCTTGGCGGTAATTTTTGTGATGTTGCAAAATTCTGAGGCTTTATGTTTGCCGCCAAGAGATGCCTCGCTCCCGTGAAAACCAAGACAACAACAGAGGCGCGCAAAGCATAATGGTCAATACTGGGCCTTTAAGGTGGCTCAAAACAGTTTCCAAGCACATTCCAAGACTTAGATTTTCATGTGCCATTATAACCACACTTTATCAATTGATACTACAATCATGGTATCAAAAAACTGCCCAGTCATTGGTGAACACGTTAGTATTATTTTTGTGACGCTATAGGTAACCATAGCAACACTATGACCTGCATAAAACACCCTTAATTTCAACTCTAAGCGCTTATATTTCAAAAACAGCAGGGTGAATTTTTTTCTTGTTAGAGAATTTTGATAAGCAGGATAAGATGCAACTTTTGGCAAAGTTTGAAAAAATTCTGCACATGAGGTTCAGAGCCACCTTAAATGTTTGATGTTTATCCTCCTGAGAGAGGTGGAATAGGCCAGTCCTTGCCAAGATTAGCTCGTTTTCACTTAGGGCCTATTTAGACAGGTGGTTGCTTATCAGATGATGTTTTTACTTCATCGTTGCATTCAGACAGCCGTACAAAACCACTTAAGTCGCGCGATGGCCACAGTTTTTCTTTCTTTGCTATTCAAAAAGCAATCCTGAGACATAGTAAACGTCTCGCTAACGAACGACGTCATCCTGTACTTGTTTCCAACGCGATACAAGTTCAGAAGATCCAAAGGAACTCGCTATTATACTCGATACGATTTCAATTTCGTGCCCCTGAGAAGCCTACTGTACTTCGTGAGTGGTCAGTGGTCACGCTAGTGAGGTAAAAAAAAAATGGGTGTGTGACTTTCACTCAATTGAAAAGACTCGAATCACTCTAAATGGTTGAACTGAATAAAGACTGCGAGCAGTTTCTCTTATTTCTCTTAAAGATAGTGAAGTCAAGTGTATCCCGTGAGCCCAGGAAAGCCGCGAGACGCGAGTCTCGCCGTGTCACGCGTCTCTGCCGCCTCACGCTCTCGGGGCTGGGCAAAAAAAAGACACGTTACTACTGCGATACAAGAGGTTTAACGGTTGTCTCAATTATCTGAACACGTTTGCTTACATGGTAAAGATTTATTTATAAATCTATGAATTGATGCCAGCCCTTTATGGGATGAAATGTATTTGAACGAAAAAAACAACAACACTAAGCAAAACAAAAGTTGTCTGCAAGACGAAGCCTGCCTTGGCATTAAGACAGAGAGTTCTAAAGCTAATTATGATACTTCAATGCATATGTTCGAACGTTTCCAAAAATCTTCTGATAATCTGCCTGCAACCACCCCCACCCCACACCCCTCGCCTCGCCACTGCGCCGTACTGTTTTCACTCAGCGGCTGGTCAGCGGTCACGCTTACGATGTAAATATCGCTTCCTGATCACAGTTCTTGTCCACCAGAAAATCAAAATACCAGCGTGATGTTGCCTCGAAGATAAAGTGGTTATGTTATTTGATTCGTACTTCACATTCGAGTCGAGGTTTAGGTGGCACAGACTAATTATTACGGTGGAATCGACGAGGGGAATTCGAACACTAGTTGTAGTGTTTGAATCGTTGGAAGAAATGTTCGCGTGGGAATGTAGGAATGGTACGTTTAACGAACAATTTCAAATTTTGCCGCTTGTTAATTGAACGTAAAGTTCATTTGAATGCTTTCGTATGTATTTCTGACGGTTTTAGATCTGCCTGCTCGATTTCTAGCTGCTACGCTTCACGTTGACAAGTCCTTCAAAATGGCGGCCAAACTTGGAGATTGCCGAAAATTAGGTAAGTTCAAGGAGTTACACAGTTTTAGTAAAGGTCGGGCCGCAAAGTTTTTTTTCTGTAGTTACCTTTTCTATGGCACCTACTTCCTAGCTATGTTAGTTGGATCAGTTGAGTACGGCTCACTTTTTCAAAAATTAACCTTAAATTTGATCGGTTTTGGCATGTGTGACTTTAGCAAACCGATATGGTGTCATTCAAGTCTTCCTGTTTGCTTTATCGAAAAGCGATGTTCACGAAAGTCGCCTCAATAAATAAGATAGAGTTAATATACATGGCTGTGGTATTTGTTTTTTGCTGAGCCCCGTAGTTTTTTGTAAATTGTCTTCCAAAGTTGTCTCAAATTTTAGTCTTGAAAAGTGTCACGACAGGCCTTGGCTCGAGTGAAATTTAATTTCCGTAAAACTCAGACGAATAAAGAGATCCGATCAAACGGATTGTGGTTTTAGTATAGGTACATGAATGTCTTACAACACACAAGAGATGAGCTAAATCTGTGACTCAAGCAAAATCGACCGGACCGCTCTTACAGAGACACACTCTTAAAAAGTTGATGGGTTTTCTCATGGTTTTCGTCTTGTAGACAATTATTCCGATGAGGGTGTTCCCAGCCAGCGAAACAAGAACAATCAGGCAGTAAGCAAAGGTTGTGCCGATTTTTGCTGCTGTATGCTTCCAGTAACAGCTCGATGGCTGTGTTCCATTCATCGTTTTGTTCAAGTCTAGTGACATAGTCGTTCAGTTTCTAGTTTTCCGCTCTTCTGCTCACGAATAACTTTTCTTCTGGTTTGATCAAATTCAGTAAGAACGTCGTCTATTTATGTTCCCGCCCGAAGGCGGAATAAATGTTTGCCTTTTTGTTGTCAGTCGCCCAAAAATAATTATTTAACAATTTGACATGTTTCACGACACTTTTCAAAGACTGCACCTTGGCGATATTTTAATTTTTAATATAATGACAGCGCAAACCATCTAATCAACGTTTGCCGCGCAAATGCATTATGACTGTTTACCCTGCAGAGAGATCACGTTTTCCCGAGCATCCAAGTCAGCCTTTTAATAAAGAGACTCCTGTTATATAAACCGGACATTGCATGACTTCTTCAAAGGCGAATACTTTGAGGATTAAATTCAACTCACTCAGAGTCAGTTTTTTTAAAAAGCGTTTGCACCTGTCTGCAAAAAGAGAAGGATCTGGGTGGAGACGGGAGAGACGAGGGCGTGTCGTTTGTTTTTCTCAAAATAAAGGAGAATCCAAAAAGTCTAATGACTGATGTCAATCAAGGAACTGTTCAATTCCTTTCTTGTTTATCCCTGTTCTTAAAACTGCCACCAGTTCCTAGGGGTAGGATGACTAAAGCAGCTTAACCTGTAGTTTAGACGTTCGGAGATGTATGGGATCTTCAGGTACGACCATTCTGTGTTGAGAGGTCGAGGGTCTTTCTGGTGGTTCTGGGAGTGCTCAGTTTGGTCTATAATGGTCTCAGGATACCCACTGAGACGGAGGACGTCGACAAAACCATTTTGATGCTTTGTGGCTGTCGCTTTTGTAGAGCATTTATCTTCGATGCGTTTTCGCTCATTACGAATGAAGTTGATCTTTGATTTTTTTGGTATCGCTGATTGGTGGTGAACGAATATTGGTCTTTCTGCTGTTTTAACAAAAAAACAGCAAAAAGACCAGAATGGTCGTACCTGAAGATCCCATACATCTCCGAACGTCCAACTGCCCCATCGCCAGCACCAAATTGTGCTTATTACACAATGCTACATCGGGAGCACTACACGCTTTATCCACGATCGTGTAAGAGAACACCTGAACAATAATAACTCCTCCGTGAAGAAACACCTTTCTAAATGCCAGAACAAAGTCTACAAAGGCATCGAAATCAAGAGTATTGTGCTAGAAAACGACCCCGCAAATCTACGACTGTCTGAAGCGTTTTACATACGAAACTACAAACCTATACCATCAACTCCCGAGAGGAATGCAGCGAATACGCGGACCTTTTATTCTAAAAATTATTTTAGCATATCTAGAGACTTTTTTACTTTGACACTCGCTCATTAGAACATACCACTCGTTTTTATTCATATTTGTACCTATTATTTATCTCAGGCATTTTACCCCCACATTCTTTCGCTTTTCACACGTTAATCAACTTCCTCATGTTGAGGTATGATCGGAATTATTTCAATAAACGGGAACAATAACAATAGCCTGGTATGGCTGTGTTTGGGGTCAGCCCCAACCTTAGTAAATAAAACAGGAACAATAACAAACAACTTTGTGTGGCTGAAAATGGGGAAGTGGGAGACAAAGTACTCCAGAGAAACTTTTAAAGTCAATAGCCCCATGTACTCCTGGATTTTTGAGAAAAAAACCTACCCCCAGGGTGGTGCACACAAAGGTATGGAGGAGACAAGCTTCCTCCCAGGGCCGATGGTGACCATTCCTGGGTAGAGAGGAGGAAGTAATTTGTCCTCCTCTCCGATTGGAGGGAGTTGGGCCTCCACTAACCTAGATAAGAGGTGCACAGGCCGATATGGAGTGGAGGGAGTTGGGCCTCCACTCTGGGTCGGCTGTGACCAATAATTATTGCGGGCCTCCCTAGGGCCCCTTGAAAACTAGATGTATATCCCAGGAGTACAAAATGCCGAGTCTATGGGGGCAAAAGTGTGACGATAGGAGCACTTTATCCCCACTCCCAAGTTTATTGAAAAATATAATTGTCTTCATATTCAAAGTACAAGTAAGAGACAACCAAACTAAAATACACTGCACTAGATTACTTAGTATTACATCAGGTTGAATGTCTATGTACATTATGCTTGATAATCAATACTTATTTACATGTCCAAACATATTAGTGTAATTGTTAATTTTGGGTTTAATTACACAACAAAATTATTGCCTTGTACTAATGCAAAATAGATGTTTATATACGTAAATTAAAATGGTATTGCTTGAGGGGTCCTATGTCCAGTGATAGGAGCAAGCGAAGGGAAAAACATAATGGGTGGGATGGGAGGGAATTTGTTAGGAAATTTGCGAGATCTTATCGTTTGCTCGTGAAGAAACAGACTGCACGTAGCATATGAAATGCGAGCTTAGAGGCCTGACAGAGTTCAATGTGATTGGTTAATTAAACAATGAAAAGCTCATAGGGGTTTGGGTCACGCAAGAATACATGTGAAAATCACTGGACAGAGTACAAAGCTCAAACAAGAGTTGTTGATTAACTAAAATTTATTTCCGGTGATCAATAAATTGTGATCTTTTACTTTACATCTGTATATAAGCCCCTAAGCGGAATATTTTTCTTATCCCTGATGATGCCGTAGATCGGTGAAAGCTTGGATTTTAAACGTTTTTAACGATTTTAATATCAATTTTACAGTAGTGTAAGGTCTCAATTGAACCTTTAACAATTTCGTATAAAAGATTATTTACCCAAACTCAATATTGCAGACGGTCAGATATACTTTCAGTTCATCTGAGTCCCCAATAAAATTACTGTCAGCTGAATTTTAGAATTTTAAGCGGAAAACATTATTTATTTTACTTTTCTAGCTTTGGTTGTAAACTTTCTCTAGCTGCCTTTTCAATACAGTTCAAACACAGTAACGTACTAAATATATTTTCTTTATGATTTTGTTTCACTTTAACGCATGACGTGCTCCGCTCAAGGAAAATGTTTCCTTATTTGTTTTGTTAACATCAACCGTGTAGACTCTTGCCATGTTAATTATTATCACACTCTCCTTTCAATTCAACATTCTTAATTTAAGAGGCAGCAAAACTGTATTGATAATACAGTCACGCATCTGTTTGGAATCAGCCTCTGTAGCAGGTTGGATTCTGTGCGCATGTGCTTTGTTTCGGCGGCGGAAGCTCAAAAGAAACACAACTTCTAAGACCCTTTAACAACATGCTTGCTGCAAAAACGTCAAGTCACCTAACCAAATAATTGAGACACTAGAATGCTCCCTGAATAGTTTTATCAAAAGTCAGAACATTTCTCCGCTATAGGTGGAATATTAAATTTGAAATAAGCACTTTCACTTTGTGCCCACACCCGACCCTCGCGCAAAACAACAAAACCAAGATATACGAAAACCCGTTGGCGTCTACAGACTTAATCAGCGAAAAATGCTTCCAGGCAGCAAGAGTGCAAGTGACTGACAGAAGCTTCCCGTTCAGGCTTTTTACGAGGGATGAGTCCGCAAAACCCTGAGATTTTTTTTTTTTGCCAAATCGGTATATCCGCCGAAATCCAGAACCGCATTGTTTACCAAAAAAAAGTTAGGCATCACCGCTTCTGGACTTTTTTGGAAGTCAGTTTTGAGACACCTTCGCCGGAAAATCCAGAGCTGTCTTTGAAAGGTTCAAAGGTCTTCAGCATATTTAGGAAATCATCGGATATTAACCTGATTCCCAATCTTAAAAAAAGAATAATCTAACAGATTTGCCACCTAGTATTTGTGTATAAAATGTCCACGATCGGCCGTATTGTAGAAATCCGCGAATCCGTTCAATTTATCGCAGACATCCGCATGCCCGCAATACTTATGCTTTTTGTGCCGTAAACTTATCAATCCCACGGCCCTCTTCAATCAGTAAACGCCTGATAAGAACGTGGCATTGAATAATATTAAACTAAAATGTAAAACATCCAAATAGAAGGACTAATTCTAAAATAAAATGCAGAAGACAAAGAGGGATTAGTAATTTGCTCTGCGGGGCCCAGTATCATGAAACAAAAACAACGACTAGCTGCAAGTGAATGTATATCAAAGATCACATATTTAAACCACGGATACAGATATCAAGACATTATTGATCATCGCAGTTATACACACAACTTAAGCAGCTGTGAAATTAGAGCCTGAGATTTTGGCTTGAACGGGATTGGAACTCATGACCTACCTGTTCTACCAACTGAGCTATCAAACCATCTGGGAGCTGGTCACGTTGTGAATTTGTAATATACCCGTAAGTGGTAAAGATACGAATGAATATTTGAAAGACCATATATGAAGTGACACTCATGGTTCAGAAACAGTTGGCACACAAATATAAACTGAGCTCAACAGAGAACACTGAAAACTAGATCGCTTTTCTCCCCAAAAGACACTGCTAATTTATAAACCATTACATATGCTTCGTAAGGCTGATTGACTTCAGCATTAAATTCAGATTTGGCTCCGGAAGAACACGACAAAATACCCTCGAGACAAACATAGAGAAAAGTGGCGATAAAAAAGAGACAACCAGAAGGCGTTTACTTGTAATTCGTAATTCACTTTATTGTTTCTTAATTTAAGAATTTTACAAGTTTAAGGTCGACTCTTGTACTCTGGTTTGATCATCTCGACTGTTAAGAATCATCATCTGTTACTGCGCTGTTGAAATCATATTTAACTGAAGAGAGTCTTGAGTCCTATACGATAATTTCTACTGAAAATCAAATAGATGCAAGGATTTACGACACAATTTGTGTGAACCATCACAGTAGCAACATATGAAAAGTACATCAAGCCACAAGACCATAAGTCCGATGCAAAGGTGACGAGAAACCAGACGATAATGTAGGGCACCCAACATACTGCAAACCCTAACACGATAGCAACGGCCATCTTTAACACATTTCGTTCTCTTTCTGAAGCAGGCAGAAAACAAGCCCGCCAATCTTAACTTATTCTTTCCATTTTAATAATGTATAGAGGACTCGATTGATTATCTACCCTAGGAACTCAGAGTTTGAAATAACTGTATTTTCAGAAATTATCACGTTTAGGATCGCTGTGTATTTCAGCTAAAAGTTGTTATTGTTACTCGCTCGTTAGCGATTAGTGATTTATTTATCGAAATAATGATAAATGAGAAAAAAAAGTTTTGACCAGTTTAATGTTTGTGCGTGAAACGTTTGAACTGGTATCACGGCTCAGTTGTAATCCACAGAGAAGCTAAGATACCGATAATAAAATTGCCAAACTTAATGCTTTGTCCTTTCATTTCTTATGATACACAGTAATTTTTTTAGTTCAGAAAACTTCCGTTGTAAATAACTCCCAGCATTTAGCCTTGGTTGTTTAAATATCGAAGGAAAAATCCACCGGGCGACGTCAGTACGTGTTGGTGGAAATTTTCGCGACATTTTTTATCGACGACATTTTGCTTTTGTCAACAAAAGTCGATCGAACTTTACACGTGATATTTTAAATTTATTTGCAAAATGTCTGTGGAAATCTCCATCCACATTTTTTAATAATTTGAAGATACCGATGATATTTGCTTTTGCAATCAAAACGTCAGTGAAACTTTTTATTGATATTTTACATTTGTTTGCAAAATGTCGATGGAAATTTCCATCGACATTTTTTAATAATTTGAAGATACCGATGATATTTGCTTTTGCAATCAAAACGTCAGTGAAGCTTTTTATTGATGTTTTACGTCTTTTTGCAAATGTCGATGGAAATTTCCATCGACATCTTTCTATCTAGTGAGAATATCGATGATATTTAGCAAAACGACGGTGGAAAATTTCATCGATATTTTACATCTATTTCCAAAATGTCGATGGAAATTTCCATCGACATTTTGCTTCTATCAGTAAATCAGATTCGAATTTGCAAGATTTTCAGTCAAATATTTCGTGTAATAAATTTCCAAAAAACGATCAGTTTTTACTCAAACGCTTTACTTTGGGTAAAAATATAGTCTTTTAGGGTTTTTGACAATACCATGGGAGAGAATGTCAAAATTTGCGTTAGGTTAACAGATTTTACTCATATATGTCACAGTGTGGTAAATTTGAACACAACTAGAGCAAAATTCGCAATGCGAAAACACAAAAATAGGAATTTGGTCAAAAATAAAACTAAAAACGGCAATATTTGAAAGGTTTCCGCTATTTAGAATATCACCTTTGGTTTTAGAACGTGTTTATTATTTACAAGATATAACTTCTAATATAACAAAATTACAAGTGAAGTGTTCATAATAACTTCAAAATGATTGAAAACTTAGAGTTCCAAGAAAGGTTTAAGACCGTTCTGCAAAGTTTCTTTAAGCTATGGGATACATTAAATGCAATTCAAAGCAATTTTAAATTAACCTTATTCTTACAAGTTTAATGTCGGCCTCTTATACTCTCGTTTGATTATCTCGACTGCTAAGAATCATCACAGTTACTGCGCTGTTGAAAAAATATTTAACTGAAGAGTGTCTTGAGTCCTATACGATAATTTCTACTGAAAATTAAACAGATGCAAGGATTCACGGCACAAGTTGCGCAAAACATCATAGAAGCAACATATGAAAAGTAAAACAAGCCACAAGACCGTAAGTCCGATGCAAAGATGTCGACAAACCAGTCGATAATGTAGGGTACCAAACATACTGCAAACCCTAACACAATAGCAGTGGCCATCTTTAACACATTTCGTTCCCTTTGTTGGCGTTGTTGTCCAGCGTTGGCCGATTGCTCGCCTGGAATCTTCTGTGACTTGAGCTTGATATAGATGATACTGTAAAGTATGGCTATCAACACCAACGGGATTAAACAGAATATAATCACAAATGACAGGATGTAATGCTCATAGGATAAGGATTCTCCAAAGACTTCCTGCCAACGCAGCTTACACACCAACTCGCCTGGATATTCAACAAGTTTAAGGGCGAAGAGATATGGGGACTCGACAGCCATCGCTATGATCCAAGTGGCGAGAATAAAGAAAGGGCACAGCTTTGAACTGATGAGTGGAGAACGGAGGGGAAATACCACAGCTCCAAAACGATCCACTGCTTTCAGAACCAGGCTCTGAATAGATACATCTACGGAGACATACGGTAAGAAGGTAAACCAGCTTACATAAGGCCTGGCCAAGAGGACCACCGATCAGCCAGGAGTTTATGTAGAGCAATTGAATATCCCGAGGAATCAAGAAAATCGGAAACAGCAGATCGGACATGGCCATGTTGACTATTAAAAAGTTGATGGGTTTTCTCATGGTTTCAGTCTTGTAGACAATTATTCCGATGACGGTGTTCCCAGCCAGCGAAACAAGAAAAATCAGGCAGTAAGCAAAGGTTATGCCGATTTTTTCTGCTGTAAGATTCCAGTAACAGCTCGATGGCTGTGTTCCACTCATCGTTTTGTTCAAGTCTTGTGTCATAGTCGTTCAGTTTCTAGTTTTCTGCTCTTCCGCTCACGAATAACTTTTCTTCTGGTTTGATCAAATTCAGTAAGGAACGTCGTCTATTTATGTTCCCGCCCGAAGGCGGAATTAATGTTTGCCTTCATGTTGTCATTCGCGCAAAATTAATTATTTAACAATTTGGCATGTTTCACGACACTTTTCAGAGACTGCTCCTTGTCGAAGTTTAAATTTAGAAATGAAATTTCCAATAAAATGACAGCGCAAACCACCTAATCAACGGCTGCCGCGCAAAAGTGTTGTGACTGTTTACCCTGCAGAGACATCAAGTTTTCTCGAGTATCCAAGTCAGCCTTTTAATAAAGAGACTCCTGTTATATAAACCGGGCATTGTATATGACTTCTTCAACGGCGAATACTTTGAGGATTAAATTCAACTCACTGAGAGCCAGTTTCTTTAAAAAGCGTTTCCACCTGTCTGCAAAAAGAGAAGCATCAGGGTGGAGACGGTAGAGGAGAGGGCGTGTAGTTTGTTTTTCTCAAAAAAAGGAGAAGCCAAAAAGTCTAATGACTGATGTCAATCAAGGACTGCTAATTGCTTTCTTGCTTGTCCTGTTAAAACTCCACCAGTTCCTAGGGGTAGGATGAATAGAGCAGCTTAACCTGTATCTAGCCTTTCATGATTAATTTGCGTTTTGCACGGCGACATTCATGCATTTCATATCAGTTACTTCTCCGGCACACACATTGTTTTTCATATGCTTGCTAACGAGGAAGAATTTCTCTAGTATTATACCTCGTGTTTTAGATTTCTTGTCTCGGAGTTTCCGACTTTAGCCGAGACGTCTGAAATTCAGCCTAGATCATGTTTTCTCCGTTTTGAGAGAATTTTCCAGCCTAAGGTGAAATGTTTTTAAGGTGGCTCAAAACAGTTTCCAGCACATTCAAAGACGTACATTTTGATGGGCCACTATTACCACTCACTTTATCAGTTGATGCCACAATCATGGTATCAAAAAATTTCCCAATCATTGGTGAACACGTTGGTATTATTTTCGTGACACAATAGGTTACCATAGCAACACTATGACCTGTTAAAAACACCCTTAATTTCAGCTTGGAGCGCTTATATTTAAAAAACGGCACGGTGAAATTTTTTTATATTATCAACATTTGATAAGCATGATTAGGCGCAACTTTTGGCAAAGTTTAAAAAAATTCTGTAGGTGGCGTTCAGAGCCACCTTAAATTTTCGAAAATTTAAGGAGGCTCTGAACGCCACCTACAGAATTTTTTTTAAACTTTGCCAAACTTGCATCTTATCCTGCTTATCAAAATTCTATAACGAGAAAAAAGTCTTGAATGTCTGGAAACTGTTTTGAGCCACCTTAAGGTATTCTATTCTAACCATCATAGTTTATTTAGGCAGCTCAAGAACACCTGAAAGATTTGCAATGATCTTGTGTTATAAAATATCCCAATGTGATAACATCGTGCAAATAATTGACAGAAGCTTCCTGTTCACATGCGGCTCCCACAGAGTGAACAAATAACAATTGGACATGTTTCACGACACTTTTCAGAGACTGCACCTTGTCGATGTTTTAATTTAGAAATTCCTATTTTCAATCTAATGACAGCGCAAACCACCTAATCAACAGCTGCTGCGCAAATGCATTACGACTGTTTACCCTGCCAAGAGATCAAGTTTTCTCGAGTATCCAAGTTAGCCTTTTAATAAAGAGACTCCTGTTATATAAACCAGGCATTGCATGACTTCTTCAAAGGCGAATACTTTGAGGATTACATTCAACGCACTGAGAGTCAGTTTCTTTTAAAAAACGTTTCCACCTGTCCTGCAAAAAGAGAAGGATCTGGGTGGAGACGGTAGAGAAGGAGGGCGTGTAGTTTGTTTTTCTCAAATAAAGGAGAAACCAAAATAGTCTAATGACTGATGTCAATCAAGGAAGACCAAGGAACTGCTTTATTGCTTTCATTTATCCCTGTTCTTAAAACTCTCACCAGTTCCTAGAGGTTAGGGATGAATAGAGCAGCTTTCAAACCTGTATGTGCCTTTCTTGATTGCTTTGAATTTTGCTCGGCGACATGGGCATTTCATATCAGTTACTTTCTCCAGCACATACATTGTTTTCATATGGCTTGCTAACGAGGAAGAATCTTCTCTGTATTATACCTCGTGCTTCCGCTTTAGCCGAGACGTCTAAAATTCAGCTTAGATCATGTTTTCTCCGTGTTGAGAGAATTTCCGGCCTTACGTGAAATGTTTTCAGGTATTTTATTCCTACTGAGAGACCATCATTTAGCAGCTCAAGAAACACCTGGAGGATTTGTAAGGATCGTGTTTTATAAAATATCCCACGTGATAACATCGTGCAAATAATTGGACAGAAGCTTCAGGACAACTCGGATTAATATTAATCGGATTAATATTAATCTTAATGATTATTATAATCCAGTAATAGATTATTATAATCTATTACTGAGGTTTGAGCCGTGCCTTAATCAGTTAGGATTAATATTAATCAGATTAATATTAATCCTAATATTAAATCCAGTAATAGATTATTATTAATCCATAACTGAGCTTCAAGCCGTACCTTAAACGATTAGGATTAATATTAATCTGATAAATATATCCAACATAGCTCAAATTTGTACAAGTCTCTCAATAAAGAAAATATTCTATTCTAAACCACGACGAATTTGCTACTTGTTCTAGTAGTTTGTGAACAAAACTCTTAATTACTTCAGTCAATAACCGCACTCCTTATTATACGTTATTATATTTTAGTAGCAGAAGTCGGCAGTTGTCTCAGCTCTGCTGGTAATACAGTTGCAACTGATTTTTTGCAGGCCTGAAGATTTTTAACGTAGAAATAGAATAAAGATCTTAAGTAAAAAAAAAATATCAAAGTGAAAGGGATGTCAGTGCGCACATCATCAAAGGAAATCCTTGAATCTTTTCCAGTTACTTCTAAAAGACTCATTACTTTCCTGTACATCAACATCATCGACATATTTTACATGTTCATGCTCTGATCTTCTCACTTGAAAGTCACTGAAAGCTTTTTCTACTCGCTCGGCATCCCTTTCATTAACGTTAAACACCACGCGTACTTTGTGAGCTCTTGCTGGTCGACCGGAATCTCCCCTAGTCCACTTTGGCATCTTCAACCACTAAGCTAGGAATAAATGCAAAGCTATGAACATGATGCCCCGCCATAATTAATTGTTAAAACATGCGAACTTAACATCACATACAATATACTTACCATGTCAGTTCCCAGAGATATTTTCATCCACGAAGGGCGCCAAGAGACGGCAGAAATTCATGTTCATAGTCGCCATCGTGATATGCCGGCTCCGAACCTCGAAACAGTTAGTGTCTTTGGGATTGTCGCGATTCCTACGCAGCTGGTAGTTATTCCCTTTCTTAAGGTCCCCTTTCTTGTAAAAACACATGCCGACCGCACGGATTCGCTGGCCCAGAGGCGCTTGTTCCTTTTCATTTACTTCTAGGCTCAACATCGCTACCAGCTCTAACATATGCAAGTGATCGTGTGACTGATGTGATCAGTGTTATGTCCCGTCAGTCCCTTGTTCTGCTTGTTCAGCGTGTAATGTCTGTAGTTTGTCTGTCATAGCTCTGGTCTGGATTATAATAGAGATTAATATTAATCCGGATGATTATTATTAATAATAATCTAATCCTTCCAAGTTTTTGCCGTGCCTTAATCTATTACTGGATTATAATAATCTATTACAGGATTATAATAATCTATTAATGGATTATAATAATCTATTACCGGATTATAATAACCATATTATAATCTATTATTATTATAATCCGCGGATTAATATTAATCCGAGTTGTCCTGAAGCTTCCTGTTCATATTCGGCTCTCACACAGTCAACAAACAGTGAGTTAATTAGGCGTTAGTTTATAATTTTTCATCTGAATTATCAATAAAGCAACAGCAACCTGTCGCATTTACGCTTTTATGAGACAACCTTGTGTCTACTATCATTTCCAAACTGGTAGTAAAACATAATTGCTACCATTTAACTTATGCAAGCATTTCAAACTCGCCCAAATTTATGCCATTATCAAGACTAAATTTTCCCGCGAGAATTCTATTTTTAACGTCGCGCTGCAATTTGGCGAGTTTGAAATGCTTGCATAAGTTAATCCCGATGTTACAGTTTAAATGTTCTATTTTGCAGTCCACCAAACTATTTTGTGGAGATCTTTCAGCCAATCATGGATAACAATCGCAGAAAGTCGGAATAAGGTGATATTCTTCGCTAAACATTTGGCGGGAAATATGTCTGACAAATGATTTATTTTGGACTTTGCGAGACCAACAGTACTCCGATTTGCATGTAGATACCAATTTTAACTAACTGAATATTGATATCAGTGTAAAGGTTAATAGAGGCTACGAGTCCACAGCTTCTACGCTCGTAATAGTGGAATTGTCAACTTGAAGATCCAGCATAAAATGATCAGTTATTTTGACTATTTTTGAATTCGGGAAAAATGCATGTGCATAATTGTCCGTATAGAGTCGTTAACAGTGATCATATGCAAGAGATTTTTCTCTTCCTGTAAGATACAATCGGTGGCTGATTAAAGATTTCTTTGCGACCTAGGCTGTTGTTGGGTTTCGACCAAAACCCTGACCCCCAGTCCACTGACCCCTACTGACCCCTACTGACCCCTTACTGACCCCTATAAAATCAATGGGAAAATATAAATTAAAAAAGCCCAGAACTATCAATGGGGCCCGATTCAAGTTCATCAATAAATTTTGCTTACCTGAAACGTCCAAGATGGCGGACGCGTTGCAGATTTCCGACTCTTGTTCTCCTGTTACTGTTTAGTGGAGGTTTTGTTGACGGAAAATCGAGCACGCATAAGATTGAACATCATCAAATATTGTTTTCGTACGCATTGGGAAATGAAGCAAAGGGAAACGCTGAAAAATGAACAGGCTCGCGAAAGGATCGCGATGGGCCATGAGCACGCGCGTAAACCTCAACCGGAAGACGAATTTCATAAAGTTAGTTCCAGGCTTCTCGCCTAGTTCTCGCATTTTTATAAGAACTGTAGCAGCTGTGGTGTTAACTTTTTGGACAAGCCAGGTGGATTACTTTCTCCTTGGTGCATGAAGTCGTCAGAAAGACCACGGATTGTCAGTTAACTCAATCTAATCTTACCGTCCATGACTAAAGCATGGCACGTGTGCAACGTAGTTTGTGCATGCGGAAGGCGAGGGACCTGGGACTACAAGCTTGCCATAATAAACTTCCGGTTAATGTAATCGTGTGCGTTTTGCTCGCGGTTAGTTGCGTGCGTGTTAATTTGCCAGAACTTCCTGGCTATTTTTATTGCTTATTTTTCTAGCGGATACAAATAACATACTTGCTAATATTCCAACTTATTCTGTGCTCGATTTTCCATGACAAATCCTTCAGTCAAATGAGAAGGAGTCGGAAATCTACCACGCGACCGCCATCTTGGAAATTTCAGGTAAGCAAAATTTATTGATGAACTTGAGCCGGGTCCCATTGATAGTTCTGAGCTTTTTTAATTTTTATTTTCCCATTGATTTTATAGGGGGTCAGTAGGGGGGTCAGTAAGGGGGTCAGTAGGGGGTCAGTAGACCGGGGGTCAGTGTTTTGTCGAAACCCGCTGTTGTTGAATCATGTGCCAGTGTTTCATGAGAATCTTTTTAAGATTCGGTGCGGCTGGATTGTAAGTTGTAACAAACGGCAGAATCTCTTTAGTTTGTTTAGTTTTGTTGCGAAGAGCCTTTTTTCGGTCGCAGAACTGAACTTCAGTCAGAATTTTTTGAACGAGTGTTAAGGGATAGCCTCTTTGACAGAGGATTAAAGATTTCTTTGAGCCTAGGCTGTTGTTAAATCATGTGCCAGTGTTTCAAAGGCTCAAAGAAATCTTTAATCAGCCACCAATTGCATTTTACAGGAAGGAAAAATCTCTCAAGGACATGCTTGTCCGCGCCAAACTTCCTTCAACAAAACAACAATCATATAAAAGAACGAATTATTTTCCCTTCGAAGGAAATTTGCATATGATCACTGTTAACGACTCTATACGGACAATCATGCACATACATCTTTGCCGAATTCAAAAATAGTCAAAATAACTGATCATTTATGCTAGATCCTCAAGTTGACATTCCACTCACTATTACGAGCGTAGAAGCTGTGGACTCGTAGCCTTTATTTAACCAGACTATCAGAAAAACGTATTTTTGTCGAAATAAACTGCCGCATTTTTGAAAAACGACTCGCCGAAAATGGCTAAAATTTGGGTCACGCTCCGTAACGATTCGGCGATGATATTTGGCACCTCGAGACAACCGTAGAATTAAAGTGAAAAACTTCAAATATATCTCAGTCAACTAACAAGGGGCCAAATATTATCGCACGAAAATAAGAGTTTCTGGAATAAGTACGAAGTATATTTTAGGCTCACCTAAAGTTGCCTAAAATTTCGGCCATTTTAGACCGCTTGAGAAGCCAAAATCATGATATGGTGATATCTCGAAGAAAAACGAATGCCTACCTCGGCAAATATCATGGTTGTTAATACTTTCGGATACGTTTTATACTGTGAAAAGATGAAGATAACGGCCGACCTCGATCTTTCGGTTCTGCCCGGTTTTCTCTGACAATGAATCTTAAATATATTGCAAGGTTGCACTCCTAAACCGTGCCAATTGAGATTATCTCTCGATGCGGTTATTTTCCCTCAGTGACTGTCCGAAGTAATAATTTCTGAAACCATTTCACGGAAAGAAAGCCGGGTCTGGGGCCAGTTTCTCGAAAGCCCCGGTAACTTAACGGGCCCGAAATCATAGTTTGAAATCAAAGTCTCGAGAAAAGTAACGTGTGTTCTGACCTCTAATGAAGGCCATTTCGTTTCTTTAGCTGATAATAACTTTACTGAACAATGTGCCAAACTTTTGAAACTCCCATTCTTAATGGAAAACAAAACAGCTTAACGGGCCCGGCAAATATCGGGAGCTTCGAGAAACGGACCGCTGGTCAGTGTAGATCTCTCCACTTTGGAATACTTGCTAAAACATGAATTTCTTTTGGACAAGCGTTGTTTTCTTTCGGAATCGAAGCTCTAGATATTCAATTTGTGCATCTGTTATGTACTGAATCAGAGTTACGAGAGGGTTTACTGTTATACTACAGATAAACTAATTGGCACAGTTGTTCAAAGTTGTGAAACCAATTTGACATGAAATAAATTTGTCTCTTCGGTAACGTACATGCACATGCTTAACAAAATGCCGATCAAACGATGAACTTTTAAATATTTTTGGTTGCACTAAGCTTGGCCTCGTTCATTTTTAAAATGTGCTTGCGGTTTTATTTTTTCTTGTGGTTCTGCTTTATGATTTTTTTGACTTTTCAGGGCCCTTTAAGTATGACTGGTTTTTTTACTGTGCATGGGCGCCCTTAAATTACGCTCGGTCATATTTCCGCGCTCGCTTTTTCTGCTTTTTGCTTGAAGATTGATGAGGAGCGAACGCTCCTCATTTATGTTCTCAAAATAAATCTCTTTTATTATTATGATTCTCTGATAAAGTGACCGTAACCCAAATTTAAAGCGCTGTGAAAGGTTTTACATTTGTTTAGTATTCAGTATTCCTATCGTTTGGACATTATTCAAAATTAAGTGAGATCAACTTTATAATTACCATAATAAAGAAACAGCTTGTTCAAGTGAATGTCAAATTAAGTTAAAACGAAGACTCGAAGGACGGCCATTATTTTATACTATTCATTCCTGTTTTCAGTTCGAATTCTCTTTTATTTCCGTAAGCAGTCGTTAAAGCTTTTAGCTACAAGACTGTGAGCAGCGGGTGAGACTGGAACTAACGACTCAGTGTCTGTTCATGTTCTTATAGACTTCTTATCTTCTATGTTCTTCAGGTTCGCTTGGTAACGTGAAAGGATTTGCGCGCGCTCATCTTTCCTCTTTGCTTTTTCTTTGGAGCAATGTTTCTGTTTCTCTCAATAATATCCCAGTTAGAGTTTTTATGTTGTATTTAAAAGCAGATGTCTGCAGCACGAAAAATATTTGAGTATCCCAGGTGATAACATGGTGCAAATGATTGACAGAAGCTTCCTGTTTATATGCGGCTCCCACACAGTCATCAATCAGACAATGAGTTGTATAAGGCGCCAGTTTACAGATATTTTTCTTTTCTAAGAAAACTAAGTCAACACAAACTCCAAGTTCACACCGCTTTGGGTAACATCTGGTAAAACATTCCAAAACCATTCAGTATATTAAGTCAAGAAATTTTAATGCCGTAGGAAATAAATGAATAAGACACTTCTCCAAGTTTTAGGTCTGTACGTCTTCCTAAAATTCAAATATTTGTCGAAATATTTTGCACAAATTTACAGAGCCGCCATGTTGGTGTGCCACATAGCGGTCGGAAAATTGCGTAAACATCTGGAACTTACTTTGGCTATCTAGGCCATTGATTATCTGAGCTTCCTAATACTTTAACTTGCGAAAATTCTCAAAGTCGGAAAATAAGTATTTTTTGACAAACACGTTCATAGCTTTATGTCACGGACCGCTTCAACTCTGAAATTTAAAATGTGCCTGTTATTAGAGAAAGCAAGATATTGAGTTGAAAAGTTTGATGTAGATAATAACCGTTGGTGGGTCTTAAGTTTTTGATTTTAGAAAATGATGAATAAAGCCACTCTCAGCTGAATTTTAGAAGTTTAATCGAATAGCATTATTTACTCTACTGTTCTAGCTTTTGTTGTAAACTTTCTCTGCCTGCATTTTCAATACAGTTCAAAGACAATAAAGTACTGAATATATTTTCTTTATGATTTTGTTTCATTTTAACCCATTACGTGCACCTCTCAAGAAAAATGTTTTCTTTTTCGTTTTGTTAACACCAACCGTGTAAACTCTTCTCATTTTAATACACATCACACTCTCCTTTCAATTCAACAGCCTTAATTCAAGAGGCTGCGAAATTGCATTGATAATACAGTCTTACACCTGGTTGGTATCAGCGTCTGTAGCTGGCTGGATTCTGCGCGCATGTGCTTTGTTTCGGTGGCGGGGGCTCGAAAGAAACATAACTTCTAAGACCCTTTAAAAACATGCTTGCTTGGCGCAAAAAGTCACATAACCAAATAATTGAAACACCAAAATGCTCCATGAATAGTTTCATGAAAAGTCAGAAAGTTTGACCGCTATAGATGGTATCAAGTTAAGTTTGACATCAGTGCTGGCACTTTGTACCCACACCGGACCCTCCCACCTGCGTAGCCTGCGTGACAGGCCGTAAAAGGGGAGGGAAGTCAAAACGAGCGCGGGAGGATCCAGCACGCTTCGAGGAGGAGCGGCCTGCAAGGAGGCTATTGGCCGGGTTTGTTTTTTTCGTAAAAATCCTGCAGGGGTGGATCCAGGAACCAACAGGTTGCAGGATTTGTTGAATTCCGCCCGCTCACGAGCTGAAAAGAGATAAACACTACTTACACGGTTTATATGACGCTCGATATCGATGGAACAATTGTCATAATTGAAAATTTCAAAAGTCGAGTTTACGAAATAACTCAGTACAAATGACGCCAACGCCATTGTCAAAAGAAGGTTAAGAAACCGTTTGTGAAGTTCCCTTGTAAAGCCTTGGAATCAAATAGAAAGCAGTAGTGAGATAAATAAATATTATTTACAAGATATAACTTCTAATATAACAAAGTTACAAATGAAGTTTCCATAATAACTTCAAAATGATTGTAAACTTAGAGTTCCAAGAAAGGTTTAAGACTGTTCTGCAAAGTTTCTTTACTGTTAAGCTATAGGGTACATTAAATGCAATTCAAAGCAATTTTAAATTAACCTTATTTTTACAAGTTTAAGGTCGACTCTTATACTCTCGTTTGATCATCTCGACTACTAAGAATCATCATCTGTTACTGCGCTGTTAGAAAAAAATATTTAATTGAAGAGAGTCCTGAGTCCTATACGATAATTTCTACTGAAAATCAAACAGATGCAAGGATTCATGGCACAATTTGTGCAAAGCATCACATAAGCAACATATGAAAAGTATAACAAGCCACAAGCTGGGAGCTGGGGTGGCGCAGTGGTGAGAGTGCTCGCCTCCCACCAATGTGTCCCGGGTTCGATTCCCGGACCCGGCGTCATATGTGGGTTGAGTTTGTTGTTGGTTCTCGCCCTAGCTCCGAGGGTTTTTCTCCGGGTTCTCCGGTTTTCCTCCCTCCTCAAAAATCAACATTTCTAAATTCCAATTCGATCGGGAATTCGAGGGCCACGGGTTTGTCAGTCGAAGACTGTTATGTGCTACCCTCGTTAAACAAAGTCAATTTATTTATTTATTTATTTATTTATTTATTTATTTATTTATTTATTTATTTATTTATTTATTTACAAGACCGTAAGTCCGATGCAAAGATGACGACAAACCTGCCGATAGAGCAGGGCAGCAAACATAATACAAACCCTAACACAATAGCAATGGCCATCTTTAACACATTTCGTTCCCTTTGTTGGCGTTGTTGTCCAGCGTTGGCCGATCGCTCGCCTGGAATCTTCTGTGACTTGAGCTTGATATAGATGATAATGTAAAGTGTGGCTATCAAGACCCACGGGATTAAAAAGAATATAATCTCAATTGGCACGATGTAATGCTCAGAGGATGAGGATTCTCCAAAGACTTCTTTCCAACTCACCACACACACCAACCTTCCTGAATATTCAACAAGTTTCAAGGCGAAGAGATATGGGGAGTACACAGCCATCGCGATGATCCAAGTGGCGAGAATAAAGAAAGGGCACAGCTTTGAACTGATGAGTGGAGAACGGAGCGGAAATACCACAGCTCCAAAACGATCCACTGCTATCAGAACCAGACTCTGAATAGAGACAAGCAGGGAGACATCTGATAGGAAAGAAACCAGCTTACATAAGGCCTTGCCAAGAGGACCACCGATCAGCCAGGAGTTTATGTAGAGGTGTTGAATATCCCGAGGAATCAAGAAAATCGGAATCAGCAGATCGGACATGGCCATGTTGACTATTAAAAAGTTGATGGCTTTTCTCACGGTTTTCGTCTTGTAGACAATTATTCCGATGGCAGTGTTCCCAGCCAGCGAAACAAGAAAAATCAGGCAGAAAGCAAAGGTAACGCCGATTTTTTCTGCTGTATGATTCCAGGAAAAGCTCGATGGCTGTGTTCCATTCATCGTTTTGTTCAAGTCTTGTGACATAGTCGTTCAGTCTCTAGTTTTCCGCTTCTCTGCTCACGAATAACTTTTCTTCTGGTTTGATCAAATTCAGTAAGAACGTCGTCTATTTATGTTCCCGCTCGGAGGCGGAATAAATGGTTGCCTTAATGTTGTCATTCGCGCAAAAATAATTATTTAACAATTTGACATGTTTCACGACACTTTTCAGAGACTGCACCTTGTCGATGTTTTAATTTAGAAATTTTAATTTTCAATATAATGACAGCGCAAACCACCTAATCAACGTTTGCCGCGCAAATGCATTATGACTGTTTACTCTGCAGAGAGATCAAGTTTTCCCGAGTATCCAAGTCAGCCTTTTAATAAAGAGACTCATGTTATATAAACCGGACATTGCATGACTTCTTCAAAGGCACATCCTTCGAGGATTAAATTCAACGCCCCGAGAGTCCGTTTCTTTAAAAAGAGTTTGCACTTATCTGCAAAAAGAGAAGGATCTGGGTGGAGACAGTAGAGGAGTGGGCGTGTAGTTTGTTTTTCTCAAAATAAAGGAGAAACCAACAAGTCTAATGACTGATGTCAATCAAATAACTGCTTAATTTCTTTCTTGTTTTTCCCTGTTTTAAAAACTCCAACCAGTTCCTAGGGGTAGGATGCTTAACCTGTATGTGCCTTTTCTCACTGCTTTGAATTTTGCTTGGCGACATCGGCATTTCATATCAGTCACTTCTCCGGCACACACATTGTTTTTCATATGGCTTGCTAACGAGGAAGAATTTCTCTAGTTATATACCTCGTTCTTTTAGATTTTTTTCCCGGAGTTTCCGGCTTTAGCGGAGACGTCTGAAATTCAGCGTAGATCATGGTTTCTCCGCTTTGAGAGAATTTTCGGCCTAACGTGAAATGTTGTAAGTATTCTATTCTAAACTTTTATTAAGCAGCTCAAGAACACCTGGAGGGTTTGTAATGATCGTGTTTTATAAAGTGCCCCACGTGATAACATCGTGCAAATGATTGAGAGATGGTTTCTGTTCATATGTGGCTACCACACAGTCAACAAACAGTGAGTTAATTGGGCGTCAGTTTAAAAATATTTGTTCATTTTGTCAGAAGCCTAAGCCAACAAAAACCTCACAACATCTGATAAAACCATACCACATCAAAGAGTAGTTACCTGAAACTTAAAATTGCAAAGTACATTGTTGCAATTCATTTGAGTTCCCAATAAAGCTACTCCCACCTCTCGCATTTACGCATTTGTGAGACAACCTTGTGTTTTCTATCATTTGCAAACTGGTAGT
>JAHPZR010026309.1:47500-52500 GCA_019787425.1 Platygyra sinensis
CGTGACAGACCTTAGAAGGCGAGGGAAGTCAAAACGAGCGCGGAGGATCCAGCACGCTTCGAGGAGGAGCGGTCTGCAAGGACGCTATTGGCCGGGTTTCTTTTTTTCGTCCACGAGACGTAAAAATCCTGCAGGGGTGGATCCAGGAACCAATCAGGTTGCAGGATTTGTTGAATTCCGCCCGCTCACGAGCTGAAAAAAGATAAATACTATTTACACGGTTTATATGACGCTCGATGACGGTCGAACAATTCTCATAAATGAAAATTTCAAAAGTCGAGTTTACGAAATAACTCTTACAAATGACGCCAACGCCATTGTCAAAAGAAGGTTAAGAAACTGTTTGTGAAGTTCCCTTGTAAAGCCTTGGAATCAAATAGAAAGCAGTAGTGAGATGAATAAATATTATTTACAAGATATAACTTCTAATATAACAAAATTACAAATGAAGTTTTCATAATAACTTCAAAATGATTGAAAACTTAGAGTTCCAAGAAAGGTTTAAGACTGTTCTGCAAAGTTTCTTTACTGTTAAGCTATAGGGTACATTAAATGCAATTCAAAGCAATTTTAAATTAACCTTATTTTTACAAGTTTAAGGTCGGACTCTTATACTCTCGTTTGATTATCTCGACTGTAAGAATCATCATCAGTTACTGCGCTGTTAGAAAAAAATATTTAACTGAAGAGAGTCTTGAGTCCCATACGATAATTTCTACTGAAAATCAAACAGATGCAAGGATTCACGGCACAATTTGTGCGAAACATCACAAAGGCAACATGTAAAAAGTATATCAAGCCACAAGACCGCCATAAGTCCGACGCAAAGATGTGGAGAAACCAGACGATACTGTAGGGGAGCCAACATACTGCAAACCCTAGCACAATAGCAACGGCCATCTTTAGCACATTTCTTTCCCTTTGTTAGCGTTGTTGTCCAGCGTTGGCCGATTGCTCGCCTGGAATCTTCTGTGACTTGAGCTTGATATAGA
Source organism: Platygyra sinensis (assembly GCA_019787425.1). Classification (NCBI taxonomy): domain Eukaryota; kingdom Metazoa; phylum Cnidaria; class Anthozoa; order Scleractinia; family Merulinidae; genus Platygyra; species Platygyra sinensis. The sequence continues at coordinate 48,493 of JAHPZR010026309.1, forward strand.
TGATAACGTAAAATATGGCTATCAACAATAACGGGATGGAATTAAATGTCATCAAAATTACCGCGATGTAATGGTCATAGATTGAGGATTCTCCAAAGACTTCTTTCCAACGCCGCACACACACCAACCCTCCTGAATATTCAACAAGTTTGAAGGCGAAGAGATATGGGGAGTAAACAGCCATCGCGATGATCCAGGTGGCGAGAATAAAGAAAGGGCACAGCTTTGAACTGATGAGTGGAGAACGGAGGGGAAATACCACAGCTCCAAAACGATCCACTGCTATCAGAACCAGGCTCTGAATAGACACGACTGTGGAGAGAAGTGGTACGAAGTCAACCAGCTTACATAAGGCCTGACCAAGAGGACCACCGATCAGCCAGGAGTTTATGTAGAGCCATTGAATATCCCGAGGAATCCAGAAAATCGGAAACAGCAGATCGGACATGGCCATGTTGACTATTAAAAAGTTGATGGGTTTTCTCATGGTTTTCGTCTTGTAGACAATTATTCCGATGACGGTGTTGCCAGCCAGCGAAACAACAAAAATCAGGCAGAAAGCAAAGGTAACGCCGATTTTTACTGCTGTAGGATTCAAGTAAAAGCTCGATGGCTGTGTTCCATTCATCGTTTTGTTCAAGTCTTGTTACATAGTCGTTCAGTCTCTAGTTTTCCGCTCTTCTGCTCACGAATAACTTTTCTTCTCGTTTGATCAAATTCAGTAAGAACGTCGCAGCTCAAGAACACCTGGATAACACCACGTGATAACATGTTGCAAATAATTGACAGAAGCTTCCTGTTCATATTCGGCTCCCACACAGTCAACAAACAGTGAGTCAATTAGGGGTTAATTTATAATTTTTCATCTGAATTATCAATAAAGCAACAGCAACCTGAAGCATTTACGCTTTTATGAGACAACCTTGTGTTTACTATCATTTCCAAACTGGTAGTAAAATAGAATTGCTACCATTAACTTATGCAAGCATTTCAAAGTCGCCAACTTTAGTGCCATTAGGGAAAGTTCATTTAATATGACACGGGGGCGGGGGGGTTGAAGATATTGAGGGGGGGCTCGGAAAATTTTTACACATCTGAAGGGGCGGCTCTGAAAAAATTGTTGGGCTAGGAGAGGGGCTCTGAAATTTTTACTACCAAAGCGGGGGAGGGGCTCCTAAAAAATTGAACCGCTAGCGGGGGTCTTCTAAAATTTCAAGCTTCGAGTTTCAAACTCTTCATTCCCCTCCCCTTGTCATATTAAATGAACCTTCCCTTATTAAGACTAAATTTTCCCGCGAGAATTCTATTTTTAACGTCACGCTGCAATTTGGCGAGTTTGAAAATGCTTGCATAAGTTAATCCCGATGTCACAGCTTAAATATTCTATTTTGCAGTCCACCTAACTATTTTGTGGAGATCTTTCAGCAAATCATGGATAATAATCGCAAAAAGTCGGAATAAGGTCATATTTTTCGGTAAACATTTGGCGGGAAATATGTCTGACAAATGATTTATTTTGGACTTTGCGAGACCAATTACTCAGATTTGCTTGTAGATACCAATTGTGACTAAACTGAATATTGATATCAGTGTAATAGACTATCAGAAAAACGTATTTTTGTTGAAATGAACGGTCGCACTTTTGAAAAACGACTCGCTGAAAATGGCTAAAATTTGGGTCACGCTCCGTAACGATTCGGTGATATTTGGCACCTCGTGACAACCGTAAAATTAAAGTGAAAAACTTCAAATATATCTCAGTCAACTAATAAGGGGCCAAATATTATTGCACGAAAATAAGAGTTTCTGGAATATGTACGAAGTATATTTTAGGCTCACCTAAAGTTACCCGAAATTTCAGCCATTTTAGACCGCTTGAGAGGCCAAAATCATGATGTGGTGATATCTCGAAGAAAAACGAATGCCTACCTCGCCAAATATCATAGTTGTTAATACTTTCGGATACCTTTTATACCGACCTCGATCTTTTGGTTCTGCCCGGATGTTACTAATACCGGGAACGAAGAACAGGGAACGAAGAACAGGGAACGGGGAACGGGGAACGGGGAACGGGGAACGGGGAACGGGGAACGGGGAACGGGGAACGGGGAACGGGGAACGGGGAACGGGGAACGGGGAACGGGGAACGGGGAACGGGGAACGGGGAACGGGGAACGGGGAACGGGGAACGGGGAACGGGGAACAGGGGAACGGGGAACGGGGAACAGGGGAACGGGCAACGGGCAACGGGCAACGGGCAAACGGGCAACGGGCAACGGGCAACGGGCAACGGGCAACGGGGAAGTCATCTTTAACCTACTCGAGACCCTTATCGAGCCGCCTTTAATGCCACGCAACGTGTAAACTTGGAGATTCTTGAAAACTTGTGTAAAGCTTGATTAATCGAGTTTCGTACGCGTTATTTTCTTATTTATCAAAAGCAGTGATAAACGGCTTGCAAATAAGCGACTGCCCTTTTATAATAACAAAAATAACTCTCAATATACATGGAATGAAACATATATATTGGCAAATTGATATTACGAAAGTTGGGTATGGTTTGTATGAGCAACCCCCAAGTTGAAGACCATAAATGCTTGTAGCAAAAATAATTGTATAGGTCCCCTATGCCAGGTCACACTTTCAGGAAATTCTTGTTCAGCTTACAAGTCAAAGATTAATGTACTGCATTTGTATTTATTTTGCAGACAATGTGGTGAACACGATTTAAATGTTAAAGTAAAAGGTCTACTAACAAATTTGCTGCAGACATTGCCACTTGCAATATGAATGCTTAGACTGATGAGAGTTAGAGATTTCTCTTCTCCCAGTGCTTGTGTGTTGGATGTAACTCACATTTGCTCTGAGTATAGTGTCTATTCCTGGGTTCTCAGTAAATGTGAGATCATGTACATGTAAAAGAGAAAACATGCTAAAATGAAGAGAAGGCCTGGATTAGTTACAAATAATATACCTCACACTATCTACAGTGGTTGCAACTTACTGGTAAATTGTAGATGGGAGATGTGAAAAAAAAACCCCGACGGACTTACTTCTATTTGAAAATAATAATTGAATTCCAAGGTATGGTTAAACTGACTTGCAAAGTACTGGCAGGCACAAAATAATAGCAATAATAATAATAATTATAATATATAAATAAAAACAGCACAAAAAAATATATTCCGGAGTCAGCAGCCAACATTAAGTTCACCTGTAGATTATAGTTAATTGCGATTTATATTTTGTTTAACTGGAAGATTATCCACCATAGTGAATTAGCAATGAATGAATAGCTGATGGCTTCATTGCATGTTCGCATATTACACCTCAATGAAACTTGTGCAAAGGGATCTCTTTACCCAGAACTATGCTATGCAGGTCATTTGAAGTATCTGTCAGTTTAACTAAAATTTGTGATTTATTGCAAGTCTTGTGGTCAACAACTCAATGGTCATGTAATGATTTTAACATTTTTACATTGAATGTTAAATATCTTGCCAAAACAGTTTCCACACCACCTTGCTGGGTCACCTCACAAATTATGTTTTAGAATAGTCGTGTAGGGTATATAGCTGTATACCAGATCATTAATTTTATACTGGGATGTTTTGACTGAAATTGCATTATATATGTCATTAAGTATTCTGTTTTGGTCCATTTCAATTCTAAATTTGATATCGTAAACAGCAGCATGTCCTTGTTTGAGAACTAGAGTGTTGGTGGATAAATTTAGTTCTTGGCAAATATAGCAAAGAAGACTCCAAGCCCATAGTCGCTAAAAATTCCTGTTGGTAATTTAGCATTTGCTTCAAACATATTGGCTGGCTCTAATAGAAGTTATCCTTACAGGTATGACAGTACAAAGTTCCCCTTTGTCATCTTGTTGATGGTAATACACATAAAACACTTATTATTTATTGATTTAAGCTTATGTGTAGTCTCCCACTTCCACCTACATCCAAAGGAAAACACATATGAAGAAGTAGCTAGGACATCGAAAATAAT
>JAHPZR010026309.1:62500-64104 GCA_019787425.1 Platygyra sinensis
AAGTGTTTTATGTGTATTACCATCAACAAGATGACAAAGGGGAACTTTGTACTGTCATACCTGTAAGGATAACTTCTATTAGAACCAGCCAATATGTTTGAAGCAAATGCTAAATTACCAACAGGAATTTTAAGAGACTATGGGCTTGGAGTCTTCTTTGCTATATTTCCCAAGAACTAAATTTATCCACCAACACTCTAGTTCTCAAACAAGGACATGCTGCTGTTTACGATATCAAATTTAGAATTGAAATGGACCAAAACAGAATACTTAATGACATATATAATGCAATTTCAGTCAAAACATCCCAGTATAAAATTAATGATCTGGTATACAGCTATATACCCTACATGACTATTCTAAAACATAATTTCTGAGGTGACCCAGCAAGGTGGTGTGGAAACTGTTTTGGCAAGATATTTAACATTCAATGTAAAAATGTTAAAATCATTACATGACCATTGAGTTGTTGACCACAAGACTTGCAGTAAATCACAAATTTTAGTTAAACTGACAGATACTTCAAATGACCTGCATAGCATAGTTCTGGGTAAAGAGATCCCTTTGCACAAGTTTCATTGAGGTGTAATATGCGAACATGCAATGAAGCCATCAGCTATTCATTCATTGCTAATTCACTATGGTGGATAATCTTCCAGTTAAACAAAATATAGATCGCAATTAACTATAATCTACAGGTGAACTTAATGTTGGCTGCTGACTCCGGAATATATTTTTTTGTGCTGTTTTTATTTATATATTATAATTATTATTATTGCTATTATTTTGTGCCTGCCAGTACTTTGCAAGTCAGTTTAACCATACCTTGGAATTCAATTATTATTTTCAAGTAGAAGTAAGTCCGTCGGGTTTTTTTTTTCACATCTCCCATCTACAATTTACCAGTAAGTTGCAACCACTGTAGATAGTGTGAGGTATATTATTTGTAACTAACCAGGCCTTCTCTTCATTTTAGCATGTTTTCTCTTTTACATGTACATGATCTCACATTTACTGAGAACCCAGGAATAGACACTATACTCAGAGCAAATGTGAGTTACATCCAACACACAAGCACTGGGAGAAGAGAAATCTCTAACTCTCATCAGTCTAAGCATTCATATTGCAAGTGGCAATGTCTGCAGCAAATTTGTTAGTAGACCTTTTACTTTAACATTCAAATCGTGTTCACCACATTGTCTGCAAAATAATACAAATACAGTACATTAATCTTTGACTTGTAAGCTGAACAAGAATTTCCTGAAAGTGTGACCTGGCATAGGGGACCTATACAATTATTTTTGCTACAAACATTTATGGTCTTCAACTTGGGGGTTGCTCATACAAACCATACCCAACTTTCGTAATATCAATTTGCCAATATATATGTTTCATTCCATGTATATTGAGAGTTATTTTTGTTATTATAAAAGGGCAGTCGCTTATTTGCAAGCCGTTTATCACTGCTTTTGATAAATAAGAAAATAACGCGTACGAAACTCGATTAATCAAGCTTTACACAAGTTTTCAAGAATCTCCAAGTTTACACGTTGCGTGGCATTAAAGGCGGCTCGATAAGGGTCTCGAGTAGGTTAAAGATGACT
>JAHPZR010026310.1:0-14526 GCA_019787425.1 Platygyra sinensis
AGTGGTAACTGTCAATAGATGCACAGATGTCAAGGAAACATGCATGGTAATCACAAGGGATTATTCCAAAACGAAATGAGAAATTCTGCAGATCAGAAATTGTGAGAGACCAAGCCCTGAAACAAAAGCTCCTCAGACTTCTTCGAAAGTCAGTTTATTAAATTGCGCATGAACTTTTAGCCGTCGGGGGAATTAAAACATTTTGTTCAGTTGCTTCCTGCAAATTAAGCCGCTCCAGGAAACATGACGAGAAACAATGTTTCCTGCAACAATTTCTGCTAGTTTAGCACAGGCCTTAGGCAGGTTCCATAAATAATTAAGAAAACAACAAAAAATTATCCTTAAGGTCCGTGTCAAGGTCTTTTAAAGATCGTAAAATGAGGATTCGCGCGATATTTTGTGGAAAAAAATTCGCCCAGAAATAACCAAGACTCTTATATTACATGACACTCACAAGAGCTGCATCATCTGAATAGTAACCCACGTTCCAGTACCATAACTGCTCATAACTTACTCTCTACGTCTTACTTCAACTTACCTATGCCTGCTCCCACTGGAAGCTTCTTGGCGGTCTTTCTCAAACTGTTTTAATGATTGAAAGAAAGCCTCCTGGTCCACCAGAAAGTCTGAGAAAAGACGGTTCACAATGAATGTTCGGTATCATTCTTTAGATCAGATAATGTCGTACCACGGCAGATTCGATGCTTGATTAAAATCTTGAAAATCACGTACTAAATACCTAAAAAAAGAGAGGATGGGTCATGACAGAGTTAATCCTCCTGCATTACACGCTTATTGTCTTCTGAGGATACTTTAAACACCCGCGTTGCTTGGATGCTTTGGAGGAGGACGAAAATTGAGCCAGTAAGGCCGGTTGGGGCGTGCCCACTTTAACTATATCTACATCACATTGGCTAATTTCTAGACTCTCCTCGGATTCAAGAAATTCAGAGTGGTCTAGAAAAGCCATTAGGGAGATCACCTTGGGAATATGGCCTCAGATGTAAGCAATCACTGCACTCGCGCTTGTTGCATATGAGATGATAGATAGTCAAACTAGGCACGTAATGCCAAGTTTACTATCTACGGAGCCCATCTCATATCCAACAAGGGCGAGTGGAATAATTGTTTTATTAAAAACTTCCCCAAAATACAGAAAACTACACTAAATTAATCCCCCCTCGTAACGCTTACTTATATTGTATAGCATGTTAAAAATGAACCCAAGTTATTCTCGCATTTTGATTGGTTCTGCCTTGAATCTATTAGAGGGCAGATGAAAACTCTTGAATTGCCTTATCGAATGATCTAGTTTTTAATAAAAGAGATTAAATGATCCGACTCTTCATCTCGCATTGCATGGCAACCAGTTTCTATTGAGCACTAACACTGAAAGATTTGTCAGGGTGATGGCTCCTGGATTTGTACATTGTGCAAATAACCGAAAATCTGAAATCTGAAAAAAACTGAAATCTAAACCCAGGCTCGCGTAAACACGGCTACCGACCGGCGAAGTCCTTCGTGATCCCAAGCCCATTTGCGATGAAAGACCAAGTTTCGGTAGCCTTGTGGTGAAATGAAAACTACAATTTTCCCACCAAAATGACATTTATTCAAATGTACGGCTGTAACAGGCTTGCACCAAGTGAAGAACTGATAAATAGAAGGAGATTGTTTTTTTAATCTGCCTCTGAATCGTTGCCAAATGTTTTTTAACGGGAATCTCGTAAAAATATATATGGGCAGAAGGCGCCTATGTGAACTCTCGAAAATAAAATCCTCCAGATGCTGTTAAGCCCTAATATGCGTGTTCCGCCCTAGAATAGACTCACGTGAAAATGAAACTCCTCCCTTTTCGAAATGTCCGAATCTATTTTAAAAATCATTTTAATAAGGGATACAAAGAAAGTCTCCTCTTTAAGCCTTTGTTACTACGGATTTGTTTTAGGTGTGGGTCCCGTTTGACTCAGGCATCCTTATATCCGCTTCGCGATTTTAGAAGGAGAGAACCTCCTACCCCAATTATCTTTGACATACAGTGAGGATGGACAGAGAAGAACAGTAGCCGAGTGATAGCCAGAGGGGAGGGGAAGTTAAGGTTGGCCCAAAGCAACACGGAGGAGAATCATTGAAGAAGAAAGGCTCGTAGTTGGGGGGCAGTCATCGGCGACTGTTAGGGCCCTAGCAACAAATCGAAGTGGGTGGAAAGAGAAATGCTAAGGGCCTATCTACCTTATGATATTAAGAGATATAGGTAAAGGTAAGTAGGACAATAGTTAAATTTCAATATCTTTCACACTTTTCTCCCGCAGCTCTGATATTTAATTTATTTTTCACTCACCGTCAGTGCAGCCTTTTCCAGGACCATGCTTATCGTAGGTAGGTCGGGGTCGAACGTCTCCCCAGCACTCCCCATAAAACTGCACCCCGAAGTACCTATAACCACGCACGAAGGCCCGTTCGGCACACTTCGTCACAATCGCTCGCCTGTTCCACCAATCGATTTGTTTTCGGAGATTAGCGTAAAGATTGTCTAAGGCCCGGTCACTAGACTTATCCCGTAGCACCCGACCTCTAGGATTTGTGGGACACCTTTCGTTTGGGGGAAAGAAAATATATCGACTTATGATCTGTGTTCGCATGTAAGTACAGGTTTGTTACTTAAGGATTACATATGTCTACAAATACAAGTACCGTTGATCCTCCTTCCCAAGGGATGTACTGGGATCATCTGATAATTTTGATTACGAGAGAGACCAAGACTTCTGGTCTACAATCTGTGGCGATAAAACAGCGTTTCTGGAATTCCGGTAAAGAGGACAGCCTCACATGGTGTTCTTCTGATTTTATTCCACGCGCAATTTCCGGACATTTTTTATTAAAAGTTTTGCATTTGGGAAATATTACAATTTTGGGATTTTCCGGAAACTTTTCCGAAAAAATTCCTGTACCATTTGCCTCCGTTTCGAATCTTTCGAAATTTTTGGTGGAATGGGAGGCGTCCAACATTGTAACATGCGTAGTACCGTCTCACTTATGGTTGAAACGTTAAAAATTTGACAACGCAGCACCTCCCAAAACGAGAATATATTTTCTCCTAAGACACCTCTCGTGTAGCTTCCAATATAATGCGGTAACGCCCTCTCAAAAGAGCAATTAATTTATAGTTTTCCAAAGTTCATAATCTGAAGGTTAAAAATGTATGTTACGGTATGGCCAGGATTATGAACCAATATCGTCCCTGCGGGACTTGTCCCGTGACTCCGGGAATGACTTTACGGGTTTCCTAACCGATGTCATACCACAACGGTTTTCAAGGAATTGTTAAGTTTATTTATTCATTTCATGTAATGATACTGAGCTGTAAAATAGATTTTTTTATTCTTCTCATTCTTTCCGTTCTCGTGTAATTCATTCTTATGGAATAAAATTATCTACTCTTAACGAGAGTTTTTGGCTTCGGTATTCGTCCTTACCTTGTTCAAGACAACTGACCCCAGCGTCTCTCCCGTGGTCACAACTGTTTTGCCCCCACCCTGAGTGGGGACAGTCTAACAGTGACTTCTCTTCCCCAGTGCACTTCATCTCACTCAGCAGCACTGGCCCAGTCCCCCTGGCCAAACTTAGCGCGGTTGGCCTTTTGGATGAATACAGAGATATTTAGCATTACGTCAGCACAATAGCACGATTGAAAATTGTTTTTTAAACAATTTTCAATCGTGCTTTAGTGCTGTAAACAACCCCTGGTTAAAACCAGGGGTTGTTTTAGTTTGGGAATATTGGTATATTTAGGAAACCCCGTCTAATTAGACTTTATGTCTGGCATAGCATCTAATTCAACCTCTGTCTTCAACGGCTAACGTTTTTGAAAAGCTTGCTTGATAAAGTGTAAATGCTGGCCTTTTCTGATATTCCCACCTTCCCTTTAATGTAAACTTTGCTTTGTAAACCCATTGATTATAAAACTTTCCTGAAAAACCCATCAAATGGAACACTTTTCTGCAAACCACCAGATTCAATTGCCCAGTAAACCCTTCCCTCTTGAAGCCATTTTACGTAAGCCTTAGTCCCTTGCCTGATAAATCGCTTTCAGGAACCCCATCTCCTCGCAAACCACAGTTGCGTCTTCAAATGACCATTCATCATCACAAACTGTGCCCCAGGTCCCTTCATGTTTAACTTCCACTCGACCCTGCCCCACATGAGTTGCATTTTCTGGCGGTACAAGCCTGACAGCTTGCTCTACGAAAAAAATATAAACACAAATTATAAACAAATACGAGATGCCTGTTCAACATTTTGAATTAAGTCCACATAAGGATAAGATTTTACTACCTTCCTACATTTAGATGATTATATTTAGATCGAGTAAGTTTTAAGGCGGTAAGATCTTGACTCCTGTTTTAATTAAGCCTAGCTTTTTAATATCAATCTTACATGGTTTTTTTTTAATTCGGTGCGGAAACTTTTTAGGCACTGAATTCAACTACTAAAATACCCAGGGGAGTTGAGAAAACTGAACTACGATGTGTGAAGCTAAATGACCCTCTGTGGTGGCTTACGTTAGCATGGATCACATTTTTGTCCAGACAGTCTACAGGACAGGCACTGATGAGATCGGCGCACTGAAAAAAAAATGTACCTGCGTTCCTCTATGCTCAGCGATCGTTTCAAACATATCACAACGAAGGAAGTTGAACCCAAGCTTCAGCAGTCAATTTACATGTTTGAAAAAACAAACATTTGGTGGGTTTGTGGCAATTTACACCCCACGACTCAGGAATGAAATTATATCCCTGATTTTGTGATACATTTTTATCGCATTTAGACAAATTCAACTAGTGTGAAGTCTGATTATAAAATTATGATGTTTGTATGCAGACGAGCCGGGTTGGAAGTTAAATTGAAATATTCAGCGCATCTACTTCTCTCAAACGGGTTATTTTCCAATCGAAGATTTTGTTTCACCAACCTGATACATTATTCTTTATTACAGTAACAAAGCAATTAACATAAGCCGTTTGAATTGATTTAGTTTTACTGTCATTTGATTTGTCTTCTTATCGGTGTTTTTCTTCGTAAATCATTTACAGCGACTCTTTATAGCTCCCCAAATCCAAACTACGTTATGTCCCTTCCTTATAATTTGAAATACGATGTTTAGTCGAATTTGTTTTTCTACAGCGACCGCAATCGATCGAAATTTTTCTTTTTTGCGCCCCGAATTTCAACGTTTTCTTACCTGCTTTGGAGAGAACAGTAATGAAGCTAACAAGAAATGCCGGCAAGAGACGATGGTTGTGGCTTACCTGAAAGAGCAGCAGGAAAAACGCAGAAAATCAGAAAAGTGCTGATCATGTCCCGAGGAGAATCAATAGAGTGACTGAGACTGAAAAGGAAAGATAAATTTTCGATGAGTAAACGCAATTTCTTGTTTAACTTTTTCACACGTCAACTTATATAACCATCTGTGTAAGTGACAACAGTTTGAAAAATCGAGCTGTCAAAAAAGTATTAATATTTGCTTTTCATTACAATAGGCTGCTTTGGGTTTTCAGCGCACCCTGAGTTAGTTGGCAGTGTTGAAAGAAAAGGGTAGGGCGGTGCCTAAACGAGATAAATGTCTACTTCAGCCAGAGCGATTTAATTGAAACAAGCTTTGAGGTGGAATAAAAACAACAGATTCAAACAATCACAACCTGAAAAATCTAACCTCGTGGTGATGTCTCAACAAGTCCAAACATTCAATGTTCCATTGTTTGCCTGTAGACCCAAGAAAACGCAGAGAAAACCTCCCAAAATAACCATGTTAGTTTCCGTTTCTAACTGAGCGAGCATTCGCAACCCAACTGAATCTGAATCTTACAGAAACGCCACTGAACAAAAAAAACAAGACCTCAACAATCAGTGAAATAAATTGGTTTTGGATTAAGTTAATTCAGAGATATGCTCGGCTTCACCGTTAACCCTGTTCACCTAAATAAATTAACACATTAACCCATACTGGAAGTTTAATTGTAAAATACAGTTAAACTACATTTTACAAAGCTAGTCGAAGCTCTAATATGAAAGTGCTTCACAATTAATGTGGCGTGCTTTTACAGCCTTCATGACGGAGGAGCCATGCAAAGCCGGTCTCTCCTGATTCCGGGAAATTCTTTGCAATTTGCCATTTTGTTGTGAAACTCATTCGTTTAGCCTTAGGGAGTCTTCAGTTCTAAAAATATCGGCCGTGTAGATTTTTAAAACAAAACGAAAAACCATAAAATTTGAAAAAATCACTTGGGAAAGAAAAGAAAATTATTACCGATTTTTAGGCATGTAAACCTAACATTTACAGACGATAAGGAAATTGCTTATTTGCTTGGATTTTTATTGCTTTCTTCTTTAAATTTGTTAACTTGCCAATTAGCAGTTTTCCCTTTTCAATTAGGTGTTATTTTCTTCTTGGTTTCATTTTTTTCGCCACAGATGAAACGCTCTCATTTAATGCTATTTAACGTTTATAAACCATTAGAAACGACAAAGGAAAATTACAAAGATGAAAAAAAATAATAAATTCTAGTTTATTTTAAAATCTTGAAAGAAACGTGAGTTACTAAGACTTGAGATTCAAGAAAACCAAACAAAAGCACAATTTCTCGTTTGCTCAGACTAAAAATTGGTTCAATGATTCTCGGAGCTGAAATTCATTGTTTACTCGACTTGACTTGATTTTGACATGTGAAAGTTTCATTTAGACAAATCCCCCAGCTACAGCAAACCGACGGATTTCGGACAACAAGAAATATGTATTTAGCATAAATCTGTTATTTTAAGATTTTCCCTTCATAATAGTCAAACGTATTTTTATTTATTTAAAACTAAAAGCATTTGCCTTGGCTTGTTGGTGCGCGGAAGATTTTAGAGAAAAGCAAGAAAGAAATGAACCTGTCTTTAATCGTTTTCCTTGCGACTGTGTTTCATAAAGGAATGGCAGGTATGTTGTGAGAAAGGCTCTTTCCTTTTACGATATTACACTACAACAAAATATAGTAACTTTACTTTACCCTGTTTAAGCTCCCACAAAGACCGAGCTCATCTTTTGCAGTCATTTGTCTTGCTAAAGCTATGAACTGAAATTGGGCTTACCTTGGTTAAATTTGGCTTCTCCATCCGAAACGATAAAATCTATGGCAACATTTCCTTCGAGTTTTATTGAGGCCCTGTTAGGGGTTTTCGAGGCGCGGGATATATAGGTAGAAAAATTAAATTGATACAGAACATGTGTGGAAAACATTTATGGGAGATGGGGTAGTTACATCAAATAAAAACGGGATGTCGAATAGGAAACTCAATTATTTTTTGCTTAGGGAATTACATGTAATGGATGCGGGATATTTAAAACCCGTAACGGGGCCTCTTTATTACGTTAAATTTTGTACAAGACGGCTTAAGGTGTAACTGAATCAGCCATGCTGTATTTAAAATTAAAAACAGGTTATGAAATATCCTGTTTTTTATCTAAAGTCAGAGATCTGCCGGGTAATGTAGTTGACTTCAGGCCAGGCTAATCAGAGATTTATCCTTTACCTAGCTGTAGGGCACCTATTTTACGAAAACAAATTTTAAGAAAAGCACGAAATAATTTACAAAACAGAAGCCAAGCTCCAGCTGACAGTAAAAGAGGAATCCTGTAAATGACTAAATCAAGCCCAAAAAATGAATTGATTCTATATAATTTCTTGCCGCGTTTCAAAAAAAAAAATGAAAATATTTGATCTTTTTCCAGGTGCAAAATTGGTTTAAACAAAAAAGTGACAGACCGGCTTTCTTTGCCTTATTTCAAGCGACACATTGATGACATATCAGTCGATATTATCAGTGATAACAGCGATATTGCTACTGAAAGTTGTTAGATATAAAAGAAACATCTTTCTCCTATGCTACGCATGATTTTAAGAATCTGATAAAATATTAAAACGTCGCAAGATGGTTTAAATGAAAGCTTGGTTTAATTTTGTTTTTTTCGAAAGCTTTTTGCTTCGATGCAAGAAGGATTTGCTTTCAGTCGTCATTTTCTTATTTACTATAATTAAGCGTTTTTTCAATTTTTCGCAAATTTTGGGCCTGTCAAAGTCATTTTTGGCTGAATGAGTGAGGCGGAAGTCTAGCCTAGTGTTATTGACAGAGCATCTAACGCATATCAAAGATAATTGGGGTAGGAGGTTCTCTCCTTCTAAAATGCGAAGTGTATATAAGGATGCCTGAGTAAACGGGACCCACACTAAAACAAATCCGTAGTAACAAAGGCTTAAAGACAGACTTTCTTTTATTCCTTATTAAATTGATTTTTAAAATAATTCGGACATTTCGAAAAAGGGAGGAGTTTCATTTCACGTGAGTCTATTCTAGGCGGAAAACGCATATTAGCTTACAGCATCTGGAGGATTTTATTTTCGAGAGTTTCACATAGCACCTTCTGCCCATATATATTTTACGAGAATTCCCGTTAAAAAACAATTTGCAACGATTCAGAGGCAGATTAAAAAAACAATCTCCTTCTATTTATCAGTTCTTCACTTTGGTGCAAGCCTGTTACAGCGCGTACATTTGAATAAATGTCATTTTGGTGGGAAAATTGTAGTTTTCATTTCACCACAAGGCTACCGAAACTTGGTCTTTCATCGCAAATGGGCTTGGGATCACGAAGGACTTCGCGGTCGTAGCCGTGTTTACGCGAGCCTGGGTTTAGATTTCAGGTTTTTTTCAGATTTCAGATTTTCGTTATTTGCACAATGTACAAATCCAGGAGCCCATCACCCTGACAAATCTTTCAGTGTTAGTGCTCAATAGAAACTGGTTGCCAGCAATGCGAGATGAAGAGTCGGATATTTAATCTCTTTTATTAAAAACTAGATCATTCGATAAGGCAATTCAAGAGTTTTCATCTGCCCTCTAATAGATCAAGGCAAGAACCAATCAAAATGCGAGAATAACTTGGGTTATTTTTTAACATGCTATACAAATATAGTAAGCGTACGAGGGGGGGATTAATTTAGTGTAGTTTTCTGTATTTTGGGGAAGTTTTTAATAAAACAATTATTCCACTCGCCCTTGTTGGATATGAGATGGGCTCCTGTAGATAGTAAACTTGGCATTACGTGCCTAGTTGACTATCTATCATCTCATATGCAACAAGCGCGAGTGCAGTGATTGCTTAACATCTGAGGCCATATTCCCAAGGTGATCTCCCTAAGGCTTTTCTTAGACCACTCTGAATTTCTTGAATCCGAGGAGAGTCTAGAATTAGCCAATGTGATGTAGATATAGTTAAAGTGGGCACGCCCCAACCGGCCTTACTGGCCCAATTTTCGTCCTCCTCCAAAGCATCCAAGCAACGCGGGTGTTTAAAGTATCCTCAGAAGACAATAAGGTGTATGCAGGAGATTAACTCTGTCATGACCCATCCTCTCTTTTTTTAGGTATTTTAGTACGTGATTTTTCAGATTTTAATCAAGCATCGAATCTGCCGTGGTACGCATTATCTGATCTAAAGAATGATACCGAACATTCATTGTGAACCGTCTTTTTCTCAGACTTTCTGGTGGACCAGGAGGCTTTCTTTCAATCATTAAAACAGTTTGAGAAAGACCGCCAAGAAGCTTCCAGTGGAGCAGGCATAGGTAAGTTGAAGTAAGACGTAGAGAGTAAGTTATGAGCAGTTATGGTACTGGAACGTGGGTTACTATTCAGATGATGCAGCTCTTGTGAGTGTCATGTAATATAAGAGTCTTGGTTATTTCTGGGCGAATTTTTTTTCCACAAAATATCGCGCGAATCCTCATTTTACGATCTTTAAAAGACCTTTACACGGACCCTATTAAGGATAATTTTTTTTGTTGTTTTCTAATTATTTATGGAACCTGCCTTAAGGCCTGGCTAAACTAGCAGAAATTGTTGTGGAAACATTGTTTCTCGTCATGTTTCCTGGAGCGGCTTAATTTGCAGGAAGCAAACAAAATGTTTTAATTCCCCCGGCGGCTAAAAGTTCATGCGCAATTTAATAAACTGACTTTCGAAGAAGTCTGAGGAGCTTTTGTTTCAGGGCTTGGTCCCTCACAATTTCTGATCTCAGAATTTCTCATTTCGTTTTGTAATAATCCCTTGTGATACCATGCATGTTTCCTTGACATCTGTGCATCTATTTGACAGTTACCACTTCCTTTTTACTCCTATATATGCAGTCCTCGTGAGCTCCATTCCACAAACAGTCATACAAACGAAATGAGTAATTCTCTCCTTGTCCTTCCAATTCCTTTTTTTCTTTCCCTTCCCTTTTCTATGACCTGCTTGTGGTTCTTCTTCTTCGACTTTGTGGCCAGTCATTGTTGTACTCTCGCCGTTGCTGGGAAACATTTTTAATGAGCAGCACTGGAACCTAGTCAACATGTTGGCTAAACTGGGAAACATATGCTTCGATTGCAAAATTTGTGTCCGGGAAGCAATAATGTTTTCGACCTGAGGCAAAAACATGTTTTGTTTCCAAGCAGCAAAATTTGTTTCTGCAACATATGTTTTGCGCGTACCGCTAAACTAGGAAATATTTGCCGGGGCAACAATGTTTCTTACTTTAGCCAGGCGTTTAGACTTACCGCGGCCTTCACTGGCGCGCTCAGTCCACATAATTTCACTGACAACAGAAATATCCTCAATCAAGATTTCTAATTCGTACCTAGATTTTCACCAGTTCCTTGGTTTGATAATAAGGCAACAGAAAAACATTTAATTCCGTTACGAGATACACTAGTTTCCCTGAAATGCGATACTGATTCATATGAAGTTTTTACGCAAGCTTTGTGCTTTAAATTTACGATGTTATTTCCTGTCCCATAGACTTGTGATTTCCAGATGGTTGACCCAAGTTCCGCAAACTTCTGTTTTAAGTCTTCGTCCTGATAGAAAATATCAGTTTTGTTTCATTTTTATTCCGGATATTGAACTCAATGCCAAGAGGCCTTACATTACAACAGCCTGTCAAATTTTTACAGCATACTTTTATTGGAAACATGCATTAAGTATGGTCATTTCGCAAGTACAATTTTTAGGACGTGAGTGGCGACAATTAAGGTAGCGTGCACTCTACCCCAAAGAAATTTAAAAAAGTAGCTTCATATATTTCTACGGTTAGGCCTACCGGAGCTTTACGAGAACGCTATTCAAATCGGAGGAATTTTAAAACGCCGCTTTTTCGTTTACTTTAGCACAGAAACCTTTTGAAAACGGAGCTTTTGGAGACCGATGTAGTCACGACAATACTGTGAATTCCCTGACCGAGTTCTCCTTATGCACAAATTTAACATAACCTCAGATTGTTGCGTTTTTACATTCCTCGGTTGTAGTGTGGACGAAAAACATTCGATGCGTTTACAGAGTGAAACCTCCGTTTTCAAATTTCTCTAGCATAGAGTGAACGGGGCCAAACAAAGAATGCTGCATTTTTTTTAATTTCGCCCAGATTAAACATGCATCAAAAAATTTTAAAAAAAGGCGATGAAAGGAAAGCAGCGCTTTATTCGAACGGCTGTTCCGAGAATTATTTTCATCAGTTCAAGATGCTATAATTGTGTCCAATACGTTGATCACAACAGAGGCCATATATTAATGCAGTCAAGTTATTGATTACAGCTAATTGCAAATTTAGTAACTTATTATATTAGTGTCGTCTTAAAAGTATACTTTTGCGCAAACAAGATTACAATGCACTGAAAAAGAAGTAACCGGTAAACTTAAATAAATTATGACTTTTATGCAGGATAGAGAAAAACAAAATAAGCGCGTTAACGTTTTTAAGTGTCAAACCAACTGATCAGAATACAGTAGGGCTTCGCTTTACCAACCCTCCGTCAACTCCAGCCGGCTCTACGTCGGTCACTTTCTTGTGTTAAAGAACCCTTTAAATACAAACACAATTTTGTGGCCCAAAGTTGATGTAAACAGGGTTATTTCCATTGTATTTTGTTTTCGCAGGGTTAACCAGGTTAGGAGATTACTCTTTGAAACTTGCCCGAAATATGCCAATAAAAAAGAAACGGTTATCCGAAACTAGTATACTGTGCGCTTTTATGGTTGATGTGAGAGATTTTTCAGGATAATGTAAAAAAAAAATCAAACGCACATTCTTTAATTAATGAATTTCAACATTAGGATAATATGGTTAATTTTTTGAAGTAATAATGACAATATTTCAAGTCTGACAAGAGTGCTTTTTTGCACGTTTTTTAAATTAATCTATATCTTGAGGATGTTTACAACAAAATTACAAAACAAAATACTTCTGTTAAATTCACTGGATACTTATTTTGAAAGCTTTCTTTGTATTCTAGTGTTCTAGTACAACACATCGCTTTTCCTTCTCTGTAAAAAATTCTCGCTCCAAAGCCTTTCTCAAAAAAATGTTTGCTTTTTTTTTCTGCTTTTGGAGCATGCAAAATCTGAAAAGAGTTGCATGGTTCTAAACGAAGTTACTTTTCAATCTGTTTAATATAGTTTGTCCCGATCAAAATGAGTTTGTTAGTTCATTGTCTCTTTTTCTTCCCAGTCGCTTGTCCGTGGTAAACTCATGTTTGAATAGAGTTAGACGTTTCCGTTACTACAACTGTTCATTCGCTTTAGTGAAACTTGAATGTCCATCCTTATCACAGCTTCGTGTCCCAACAACCTTGATCACAATCATATATGGTGATCTCTTCAGTTGTCCTGGTAGCTTCTGTCGTACAGTCCTTGTGCACTGACGATGACGACTCTGCCGGTCCATCCATCGCAAATTGCGGCTGGTGATCCAATTTCCTCCCTTCTTGTACGATCTTTGGCACAACTTGATCGTATGTTTTTTAGTTCTATAAGTTCCTTTTTCTCCAATGGGCTAGTTATAAACATCACGAGAGCGCGGCGGAATCTTTCCGTGCGAATATAATAAATAACTGAATTAACTGCGCTTGTTAAAAGTAAGAAAAAAAACGCACAGAAAATGAGCCAAAACTCCACCATTTGAATAGTGGTCAGAAGCAAAATACTTCGTGTTATATCGGGCAGGAAACAAATTGCATAACACACAATGATGTAGCGAACTGTTTTCAGCGCTTTTAGATCCTGGAAGCGTTTCATGTCCAATCCTTTCAGGCCTTTCCTGAATGATACAGTCTTTTTAATCTCTCTCGAACTCAAATAAAACACAGTGCAAAAAACTATCAAAAATGCTGGCAAAATGATTCTCGGAAACGGCAAAATTCCCCTGTCCTCGTACTGTGAAATATACTTGGCAACAGGGGCGTCGCCGATATCCTCGAAATCCGTGTGAAAAAGAATAATTCCCCCCACTAGAGTAACTCCTACAAGCCACTTCATGGCTATAATCCCAAAAAGCTTTTTTCTGCTTTTCCACGAAGTATATCGTAAACCGTAAGTGAGAACTAAGTAGCGATCTAAAAAAATAGTCGTGACCGAGAGAGCGTTTTGAAGCAGAAAGCCTCTACGAAGAAACAAACAGACTATGGCGAGATATCTGCCTCTGAAAACCGGCGAGGGAAACAGCTGATAGCAAATAAACAACGGGATGTTGATGACACCGTTAAAGAGATCAACCAAGGCCATTTCAACAACGAGAAAGTTAGCATACGTGCGTAGATTTTTATACTTGGCAACAAGCGCGCAGATAAGCGAGTTACCTAATATCAAGACGAGGAGCAGTACCACCAGGAGAGTTGTTTGGATGATCACCTCGTACTTTTGTGGTAAAGTGTTGTAAAATGAGAAGTTAGGAAGCGACATTACTGTTTCTTGTAGCCTCTATCGTTGTCAAACGCTATCTGCTGTCCGTTGGATGCCAGAATGAAATGTCAATGATAATGACATTTTGCGTAATGTTTATTTTAGAGTAACATATCCGGATAGGCTCACCACGGGTGTACGCCCAAACTGTGACGTCAAGAAACCTAACGTGAATCACGTGACTTTAGATGAATGGAGGCGGCGGCGGCCTTCTGTTGTATGGAACTTTCACGATGACTTTTACCATTCAGTTAATTTGAACAATGATATATTTCTTTGCTAATAATGCAAGCTTGATGATTTTAGAAACATAGCGTCGTAAAAGGAAATTTTAGAGAAATGAGTGAAATAAAATCAATATTGAATGCTCTCATTTGCTTTTTTAAGATGAATAAGAGACTGATCATTTTTTATGAATAGGAAGAGGCATGCCGAAATCGACATCATTCAGTCAGCTCGATGCGTTTAATTTTATTCATTATCTCAAAAATTTAGGATGCGAGGAGAATTCTTAGGGCTTATTCGATCGAAAATAAGTCATAAAACATAAATTAATATAAAAGTCAAAGTCAACGGTGCAGTTTTTGCCATGACTTAAATGGGATTTTTATAAAAAGTTAGTTCAAACTTTTCTTTCTTTTTAGAAAGGACAGCCCAACGCGAAAGACAAAAAGTAAAAGCAGAGAAATAAACCAAAGATTTCCATAGAAAATAAAA
>JAHPZR010026311.1:0-12578 GCA_019787425.1 Platygyra sinensis
GGACATAACGTAGTTTGGATTTGGGGAGCTATAAAGAGTCGCTGTAAATGATTTACGAAGAAAAACACCGATAAGAAGACAAATCAAATGACAGTAAAACTAAATCAATTCAAACGGCTTATGTTAATTGCTTTGTTACTGTAATAAAGAATAATGTATCAGGTTGGTGAAACAAAATCTTCGATTGGAAAATAACCCGTTTGAGAGAAGTAGATGCGCTGAATATTTCAATTTAACTTCCAACCCGGCTCGTCTGCATACAAACATCATAATT
The DNA here is from genome assembly GCA_019787425.1 of Platygyra sinensis. Lineage (NCBI taxonomy): Eukaryota > Metazoa > Cnidaria > Anthozoa > Scleractinia > Merulinidae > Platygyra > Platygyra sinensis. Next base: position 275 of record JAHPZR010026311.1, read on the forward strand.
TTATAATCAGACTTCACACTAGTTGAATTTGTCTAAATGCGATAAAAATGTATCACAAAATCAGGGATATAATTTCATTCCTGAGTCGTGGGGTGTAAATTGCCACAAACCCACCAAATGTTTGTTTTTTCAAACATGTAAATTGACTGCTGAAGCTTGGGTTCAACTTCCTTCGTTGTGATATGTTTGAAACGATCGCTGAGCATAGAGGAACGCAGGTACATTTTTTTTTTCAGTGCGCCGATCTCATCAGTGCCTGTCCTGTAGACTGTCTGGACAAAAATGTGATCCATGCTAACGTAAGCCACCACAGAGGGTCATTTAGCTTCACACATCGTAGTTCAGTTTTCTCAACTCCCCTGGGTATTTTAGTAGTTGAATTCAGTGCCTAAAAAGTTTCCGCACCGAATTAAAAAAAAACCATGTAAGATTGATATTAAAAAGCTAGGCTTAAGGTAATTCCCCTGAAATAAAACTGACAATAGATTTTCGTTCAAACTTTACCCACTGAATATTTATCATATGAGAACTTCAATTTTGAAATAAAAAAGGGGGGTGCCCATACTCATTAAGGAGCACTGGGACAATGAAAATGACCCATTTTGGCATTATTTAATGCTTATTAGAAGAACGCATTCCCAGTAATAATTGTAAATTTTTGTGACCGAAACACATGAGAACACGCATTAAACTGGAGTCAATGCATTGTATCGGACACAAATAAACTTTTTAAGTTTGATTTAGACAGAAAGCTGAATTCTTGAATAAAATTTCAACCAAATTTCTTGACATGGTTACGATACGGCAAAACAGAAAAGACCACAGTTTACCTGCTATTTTCGTTATTTATTCAATTTTCAGCAATAGGAATCAGATCAGTCTTTCCTCAAGCAAAGTTTATGATAAGTTGATTACAATGACTGAAAAAAAAGTTGGGGTGCCCGTGCTCGTTGGTGAGCTATAACCATTTTCAAACTTACAGCGCTCAATATCAAGGCAAATCCGCCATATTTTCAATGTGCGCGTGCACGCGGGCGCGCTAAATGACGCCATAAATTATGCGCAGAAAGGATGCGCAGTGCAATTGTGAGGAACAACCTTAATTAAAACAGGAGGTAAGATCTTACCACCTTAAAACTTACTCGATCTAAATATAATCATCTAAATGTAGGAAGGTAGCAAAAATCTTATCCTTATGTGGACTTAATTCAAAATGTTGAACAAGGCATCTCGTTAACAAATTGATGTCAGTTTTTTATGCGTCTGTCCTGTTATTGATCATGAATTTCGTCATCACATTGTCAAAGTAGCTGTGGATCCACGAGGCGATAGCCGAGTGGATCCGCAGACTACTTTGACAATGTTATGACGAAATTCATTATCAATAACAGGACAGACGCATTTAAAACTGACATCAATTTGTTTTTTACGGTAACAAATTGTCGAATTGCCGGCTCTCGCTTGCTGACGCGTCGCATGAATTTTAAATTCATGTGTATGCCCGCATATGGACAATAAAAATTAACCAATGAGCGCGCGTGAATTTCTGCAGTTATCGTAAAATATTTGTTTATAATTTTGTGTTTATATTTTTTTCGTAGGGCAAGCTGTCAGGCTTGTACCGCCAGAAAATGCAACTCATGTGGGGCAGGGTCGAGTGGAAGTTAAACATGAAGGGACCTGGGGCACAGTTTGTGATGATGAATGGTCATTTGAAGACGCAACTGTGGTTTGCGAGGAGATGGGGTTCCTGAAAGCGATTTATCAGGCAAGGGACTAAGGCTTACGTAAAATGGCTTCAAGAGGGAAGGGTTTACTGGGCAATTGAATCTGGTGGTTTGCAGAAAAGTGTTCCATTTGATGGGTTTTTCAGGAAAGTTTTATAATCAATGGGTTTACAAAGCAAAGTTTACATTAAAGGGAAGGTGGGAATATCAGAAAAGGCCAGCATTTACACTTTATCAAGCAAGCTTTTCAAAAACGTTAGCCGTTGAAGACAGAGGTTGAATTAGATGCTATGCCAGACATAAAGTCTAATTAGACGGGGTTTCCTAAATATACCAATATTCCCAAACTAAAACAACCCCTGGTTTTAACCAGGGGTTGTTTACAGCACTAAAGCACGATTGAAAATTGTTTAAAAAACAATTTTCAATCGTGCTATTGTGCTGACGTAATGCTAAATATCTCTGTATTCATCCAAAAGGCCAACCGCGCTAAGTTTGGCCAGGGGACTGGGCCAGTGCTGCTGAGTGAGATGAAGTGCACTGGGGAAGAGAAGTCACTGTTAGACTGTCCCCACTCAGGGTGGGGGCAAAACAGTTGTGACCACGGGAGAGACGCTGGGGTCAGTTGTCTTGAACAAGGTAAGGACGAATACCGAAGCCAAAAACTCTCGTTAAGAGTAGATAATTTTATTCCATAAGAATGAATTACACGAGAACGGAAAGAATGAGAAGAATAAAAAAATCTATTTTACAGCTCAGTATCATTACATGAAATGAATAAATAAACTTAACAATTCCTTGAAAACCGTTGTGGTATGACATCGGTTAGGAAACCCGTAAAGTCATTCCCGGAGTCACGGGACAAGTCCCGCAGGACGATATTGGTTCATAATCCTGGCCATACCGTAACATTACATTTTTAACCTTCAGATTATGAACTTTGGAAAACTATAAATTAATTGCTCTTTTGAGAGGGCGTTACCGCATTATATTGGTATATTTAGGAAACCCCGTCTAATTAGACTTTATGTCTGGCATAGCATCTAATTCAACCTCTGTCTTCAACGGCTAACGTTTTTGAAAAGCTTGCTTGATAAAGTGTAAATGCTGGCCTTTTCTGATATTCCCACCTTCCCTTTAATGTAAACTTTGCTTTGTAAACCCATTGATTATAAAACTTTCCTGAAAAACCCATCAAATGGAACACTTTTCTGCAAACCACCAGATTCAATTGCCCAGTAAACCCTTCCCTCTTGAAGCCATTTTACGTAAGCCTTAGTCCCTTGCCTGATAAATCGCTTTCAGGAACCCCATCTCCTCGCAAACCACAGTTGCGTCTTCAAATGACCATTCATCATCACAAACTGTGCCCCAGGTCCCTTCATGTTTAACTTCCACTCGACCCTGCCCCACATGAGTTGCATTTTCTGGCGGTACAAGCCTGACAGCTTGCCCTACGAAAAAAATATAAACACAAAATTATAAACAAATATTTTACGATAACTGCAGAAATTCACGCGCGCTCATTGGTTAATTTTTATTGTCCATATGCGGGCATACACATGAATTTAAAATTCATGCGACGCGTCAGCAAGCGAGAGCCGGCAATTCGACAATTTGTTACCGTAAAAAACAAATTGATGTCAGTTTTAAATGCGTCTGTCCTGTTATTGATAATGAATTTCGTCATAACATTGTCAAAGTAGTCTGCGGATCCACTCGGCTATCGCCTCGTGGATCCACAGCTACTTTGACAATGTGATGACGAAATTCATGATCAATAACAGGACAGACGCATAAAAAACTGACATCAATTTGTTAACGAGATGCCTTGTTCAACATTTTGAATTAAGTCCACATAAGGATAAGATTTTTGCTACCTTCCTACATTTAGATGATTATATTTAGATCGAGTAAGTTTTAAGGTGGTAAGATCTTACCTCCTGTTTTAATTAAGGTTGTTCCTCACAATTGCACTGCGCATCCTTTCTGCGCATAATTTATGGCGTCATTTAGCGCGCCCGCGTGCACGCGCACATTGAAAATATGGCGGATTTGCCTTGATATTGAGCGCTGTAAGTTTGAAAATGGTTATAGCTCACCAACGAGCACGGGCACCCCAACTTTTTTTTCAGTCATTGTAATCAACTTATCATAAACTTTGCTTGAGGAAAGACTGATCTGATTCCTATTGCTGAAAATTGAATAAATAACGAAAATAGCAGGTAAACTGTGGTCTTTTCTGTTTTGCCGTATCGTAACCATGTCAAGAAATTTGGTTGAAATTTTATTCAAGAATTCAGCTTTCTGTCTAAATCAAACTTAAAAAGTTTATTTGTGTCCGATACAATGCATTGACTCCAGTTTAATGCGTGTTCTCATGTGTTTCGGTCACAAAAATTTACAATTATTACTGGGAATGCGTTCTTCTAATAAGCATTAAATAATGCCAAAATGGGTCATTTTCATTGTCCCAGTGCTCCTTAATGAGTATGGGCACCCCCCTTTTTTATTTCAAAATTGAAGTTCTCATATGATAAATATTCAGTGGGTAAAGTTTGAACGAAAATCTATTGTCAGTTTTATTTCAGGGGAATTACCTTAAGCCTAGCTTTTTAATATCAATCTTACATGGTTTTTTTTTAATTCGGTGCGGAAACTTTTTAGGCACTGAATTCAACTACTAAAATACCCAGGGGAGTTGAGAAAACTGAACTACGATGTGTGAAGCTAAATGACCCTCTGTGGTGGCTTACGTTAGCATGGATCACATTTTTGTCCAGACAGTCTACAGGACAGGCACTGATGAGATCGGCGCACTGAAAAAAAAATGTACCTGCGTTCCTCTATGCTCAGCGATCGTTTCAAACATATCACAACGAAGGAAGTTGAACCCAAGCTTCAGCAGTCAATTTACATGTTTGAAAAAACAAACATTTGGTGGGTTTGTGGCAATTTACACCCCACGACTCAGGAATGAAATTATATCCCTGATTTTGTGATACATTTTTATCGCATTTAGACAAATTCAACTAGTGTGAAGTCTGATTATAAAATTATGATGTTTGTATGCAGACGAGCCGGGTTGGAAGTTAAATTGAAATATTCAGCGCATCTACTTCTCTCAAACGGGTTATTTTCCAATCGAAGATTTTGTTTCACCAACCTGATACATTATTCTTTATTACAGTAACAAAGCAATTAACATAAGCCGTTTGAATTGATTTAGTTTTACTGTCATTTGATTTGTCTTCTTATCGGTGTTTTTCTTCGTAAATCATTTACAGCGACTCTTTATAGCTCCCCAAATCCAAACTACGTTATGTCCCTTCCTTATAATTTGAAATACGATGTTTAGTCGAATTTGTTTTTCTACAGCGACCGCAATCGATCGAAATTTTTCTTTTTTGCGCCCCGAATTTCAACGTTTTCTTACCTGCTTTGGAGAGAACAGTAATGAAGCTAACAAGAAATGCCGGCAAGAGACGATGGTTGTGGCTTACCTGAAAGAGCAGCAGGAAAAACGCAGAAAATCAGAAAAGTGCTGATCATGTCCCGAGGAGAATCAATAGAGTGACTGAGACTGAAAAGGAAAGATAAATTTTCGATGAGTAAACGCAATTTCTTGTTTAACTTTTTCACACGTCAACTTATATAACCATCTGTGTAAGTGACAACAGTTTGAAAAATCGAGCTGTCAAAAAAGTATTAATATTTGCTTTTCATTACAATAGGCTGCTTTGGGTTTTCAGCGCACCCTGAGTTAGTTGGCAGTGTTGAAAGAAAAGGGTAGGGCGGTGCCTAAACGAGATAAATGTCTACTTCAGCCAGAGCGATTTAATTGAAACAAGCTTTGAGGTGGAATAAAAACAACAGATTCAAACAATCACAACCTGAAAAATCTAACCTCGTGGTGATGTCTCAACAAGTCCAAACATTCAATGTTCCATTGTTTGCCTGTAGACCCAAGAAAACGCAGAGAAAACCTCCCAAAATAACCATGTTAGTTTCCGTTTCTAACTGAGCGAGCATTCGCAACCCAACTGAATCTGAATCTTACAGAAACGCCACTGAACAAAAAAAACAAGACCTCAACAATCAGTGAAATAAATTGGTTTTGGATTAAGTTAATTCAGAGATATGCTCGGCTTCACCGTTAACCCTGTTCACCTAAATAAATTAACACATTAACCCATACTGGAAGTTTAATTGTAAAATACAGTTAAACTACATTTTACAAAGCTAGTCGAAGCTCTAATATGAAAGTGCTTCACAATTAATGTGGCGTGCTTTTACAGCCTTCATGACGGAGGAGCCATGCAAAGCCGGTCTCTCCTGATTCCGGGAAATTCTTTGCAATTTGCCATTTTGTTGTGAAACTCATTCGTTTAGCCTTAGGGAGTCTTCAGTTCTAAAAATATCGGCCGTGTAGATTTTTAAAACAAAACGAAAAACCATAAAATTTGAAAAAATCACTTGGGAAAGAAAAGAAAATTATTACCGATTTTTAGGCATGTAAACCTAACATTTACAGACGATAAGGAAATTGCTTATTTGCTTGGATTTTTATTGCTTTCTTCTTTAAATTTGTTAACTTGCCAATTAGCAGTTTTCCCTTTTCAATTAGGTGTTATTTTCTTCTTGGTTTCATTTTTTTCGCCACAGATGAAACGCTCTCATTTAATGCTATTTAACGTTTATAAACCATTAGAAACGACAAAGGAAAATTACAAAGATGAAAAAAAATAATAAATTCTAGTTTATTTTAAAATCTTGAAAGAAACGTGAGTTACTAAGACTTGAGATTCAAGAAAACCAAACAAAAGCACAATTTCTCGTTTGCTCAGACTAAAAATTGGTTCAATGATTCTCGGAGCTGAAATTCATTGTTTACTCGACTTGACTTGATTTTGACATGTGAAAGTTTCATTTAGACAAATCCCCCAGCTACAGCAAACCGACGGATTTCGGACAACAAGAAATATGTATTTAGCATAAATCTGTTATTTTAAGATTTTCCCTTCATAATAGTCAAACGTATTTTTATTTATTTAAAACTAAAAGCATTTGCCTTGGCTTGTTGGTGCGCGGAAGATTTTAGAGAAAAGCAAGAAAGAAATGAACCTGTCTTTAATCGTTTTCCTTGCGACTGTGTTTCATAAAGGAATGGCAGGTATGTTGTGAGAAAGGCTCTTTCCTTTTACGATATTACACTACAACAAAATATAGTAACTTTACTTTACCCTGTTTAAGCTCCCACAAAGACCGAGCTCATCTTTTGCAGTCATTTGTCTTGCTAAAGCTATGAACTGAAATTGGGCTTACCTTGGTTAAATTTGGCTTCTCCATCCGAAACGATAAAATCTATGGCAACATTTCCTTCGAGTTTTATTGAGGCCCTGTTAGGGGTTTTCGAGGCGCGGGATATATAGGTAGAAAAATTAAATTGATACAGAACATGTGTGGAAAACATTTATGGGAGATGGGGTAGTTACATCAAATAAAACGGGATGTCGAATAGGAAACTCAATTATTTTTTGCTTAGGGAATTACATGTAATGGATGCGGGATATTTAAAACCCGTAACGGGGCCTCTTTATTACGTTAAATTTTGTACAAGACGGCTTAAGGTGTAACTGAATCAGCCATGCTGTATTTAAAATTAAAAACAGGTTATGAAATATCCTGTTTTTTATCTAAAGTCAGAGATCTGCCGGGTAATGTAGTTGACTTCAGGCCAGGCTAATCAGAGATTTATCCTTTACCTAGCTGTAGGGCACCTATTTTACGAAAACAAATTTTAAGAAAAGCACGAAATAATTTACAAAACAGAAGCCAAGCTCCAGCTGACAGTAAAAGAGGAATCCTGTAAATGACTAAATCAAGCCCAAAAAATGAATTGATTCTATATAATTTCTTGCCGCGTTTCAAAAAAAAAAATGAAAATATTTGATCTTTTTCCAGGTGCAAAATTGGTTTAAACAAAAAAGTGACAGACCGGCTTTCTTTGCCTTATTTCAAGCGACACATTGATGACATATCAGTCGATATTATCAGTGATAACAGCGATATTGCTACTGAAAGTTGTTAGATATAAAAGAAACATCTTTCTCCTATGCTACGCATGATTTTAAGAATCTGATAAAATATTAAAACGTCGCAAGATGGTTTAAATGAAAGCTTGGTTTAATTTTGTTTTTTTCGAAAGCTTTTTGCTTCGATGCAAGAAGGATTTGCTTTCAGTCGTCATTTTCTTATTTACTATAATTAAGCGTTTTTTCAATTTTTCGCAAATTTTGGGCCTGTCAAAGTCATTTTTGGCTGAATGAGTGAGGCGGAAGTCTAGCCTAGTGTTATTGACAGAGCATCTAACGCATATCAAAGATAATTGGGGTAGGAGGTTCTCTCCTTCTAAAATGCGAAGTGTATATAAGGATGCCTGAGTAAACGGGACCCACACTAAAACAAATCCGTAGTAACAAAGGCTTAAAGACAGACTTTCTTTTATTCCTTATTAAATTGATTTTTAAAATAATTCGGACATTTCGAAAAAGGGAGGAGTTTCATTTCACGTGAGTCTATTCTAGGCGGAAAACGCATATTAGCTTACAGCATCTGGAGGATTTTATTTTCGAGAGTTTCACATAGCACCTTCTGCCCATATATATTTTACGAGAATTCCCGTTAAAAAACAATTTGCAACGATTCAGAGGCAGATTAAAAAAACAATCTCCTTCTATTTATCAGTTCTTCACTTTGGTGCAAGCCTGTTACAGCGCGTACATTTGAATAAATGTCATTTTGGTGGGAAAATTGTAGTTTTCATTTCACCACAAGGCTACCGAAACTTGGTCTTTCATCGCAAATGGGCTTGGGATCACGAAGGACTTCGCGGTCGTAGCCGTGTTTACGCGAGCCTGGGTTTAGATTTCAGGTTTTTTTCAGATTTCAGATTTTCGTTATTTGCACAATGTACAAATCCAGGAGCCCATCACCCTGACAAATCTTTCAGTGTTAGTGCTCAATAGAAACTGGTTGCCAGCAATGCGAGATGAAGAGTCGGATATTTAATCTCTTTTATTAAAAACTAGATCATTCGATAAGGCAATTCAAGAGTTTTCATCTGCCCTCTAATAGATCAAGGCAAGAACCAATCAAAATGCGAGAATAACTTGGGTTATTTTTTAACATGCTATACAAATATAGTAAGCGTACGAGGGGGGGATTAATTTAGTGTAGTTTTCTGTATTTTGGGGAAGTTTTTAATAAAACAATTATTCCACTCGCCCTTGTTGGATATGAGATGGGCTCCTGTAGATAGTAAACTTGGCATTACGTGCCTAGTTGACTATCTATCATCTCATATGCAACAAGCGCGAGTGCAGTGATTGCTTAACATCTGAGGCCATATTCCCAAGGTGATCTCCCTAAGGCTTTTCTTAGACCACTCTGAATTTCTTGAATCCGAGGAGAGTCTAGAATTAGCCAATGTGATGTAGATATAGTTAAAGTGGGCACGCCCCAACCGGCCTTACTGGCCCAATTTTCGTCCTCCTCCAAAGCATCCAAGCAACGCGGGTGTTTAAAGTATCCTCAGAAGACAATAAGGTGTATGCAGGAGATTAACTCTGTCATGACCCATCCTCTCTTTTTTTAGGTATTTTAGTACGTGATTTTTCAGATTTTAATCAAGCATCGAATCTGCCGTGGTACGCATTATCTGATCTAAAGAATGATACCGAACATTCATTGTGAACCGTCTTTTTCTCAGACTTTCTGGTGGACCAGGAGGCTTTCTTTCAATCATTAAAACAGTTTGAGAAAGACCGCCAAGAAGCTTCCAGTGGAGCAGGCATAGGTAAGTTGAAGTAAGACGTAGAGAGTAAGTTATGAGCAGTTATGGTACTGGAACGTGGGTTACTATTCAGATGATGCAGCTCTTGTGAGTGTCATGTAATATAAGAGTCTTGGTTATTTCTGGGCGAATTTTTTTTCCACAAAATATCGCGCGAATCCTCATTTTACGATCTTTAAAAGACCTTTACACGGACCCTATTAAGGATAATTTTTTTTGTTGTTTTCTAATTATTTATGGAACCTGCCTTAAGGCCTGGCTAAACTAGCAGAAATTGTTGTGGAAACATTGTTTCTCGTCATGTTTCCTGGAGCGGCTTAATTTGCAGGAAGCAAACAAAATGTTTTAATTCCCCCGGCGGCTAAAAGTTCATGCGCAATTTAATAAACTGACTTTCGAAGAAGTCTGAGGAGCTTTTGTTTCAGGGCTTGGTCCCTCACAATTTCTGATCTCAGAATTTCTCATTTCGTTTTGTAATAATCCCTTGTGATACCATGCATGTTTCCTTGACATCTGTGCATCTATTTGACAGTTACCACTTCCTTTTTACTCCTATATATGCAGTCCTCGTGAGCTCCATTCCACAAACAGTCATACAAACGAAATGAGTAATTCTCTCCTTGTCCTTCCAATTCCTTTTTTTCTTTCCCTTCCCTTTTCTATGACCTGCTTGTGGTTCTTCTTCTTCGACTTTGTGGCCAGTCATTGTTGTACTCTCGCCGTTGCTGGGAAACATTTTTAATGAGCAGCACTGGAACCTAGTCAACATGTTGGCTAAACTGGGAAACATATGCTTCGATTGCAAAATTTGTGTCCGGGAAGCAATAATGTTTTCGACCTGAGGCAAAAACATGTTTTGTTTCCAAGCAGCAAAATTTGTTTCTGCAACATATGTTTTGCGCGTACCGCTAAACTAGGAAATATTTGCCGGGGCAACAATGTTTCTTACTTTAGCCAGGCGTTTAGACTTACCGCGGCCTTCACTGGCGCGCTCAGTCCACATAATTTCACTGACAACAGAAATATCCTCAATCAAGATTTCTAATTCGTACCTAGATTTTCACCAGTTCCTTGGTTTGATAATAAGGCAACAGAAAAACATTTAATTCCGTTACGAGATACACTAGTTTCCCTGAAATGCGATACTGATTCATATGAAGTTTTTACGCAAGCTTTGTGCTTTAAATTTACGATGTTATTTCCTGTCCCATAGACTTGTGATTTCCAGATGGTTGACCCAAGTTCCGCAAACTTCTGTTTTAAGTCTTCGTCCTGATAGAAAATATCAGTTTTGTTTCATTTTTATTCCGGATATTGAACTCAATGCCAAGAGGCCTTACATTACAACAGCCTGTCAAATTTTTACAGCATACTTTTATTGGAAACATGCATTAAGTATGGTCATTTCGCAAGTACAATTTTTAGGACGTGAGTGGCGACAATTAAGGTAGCGTGCACTCTACCCCAAAGAAATTTAAAAAAGTAGCTTCATATATTTCTACGGTTAGGCCTACCGGAGCTTTACGAGAACGCTATTCAAATCGGAGGAATTTTAAAACGCCGCTTTTTCGTTTACTTTAGCACAGAAACCTTTTGAAAACGGAGCTTTTGGAGACCGATGTAGTCACGACAATACTGTGAATTCCCTGACCGAGTTCTCCTTATGCACAAATTTAACATAACCTCAGATTGTTGCGTTTTTACATTCCTCGGTTGTAGTGTGGACGAAAAACATTCGATGCGTTTACAGAGTGAAACCTCCGTTTTCAAATTTCTCTAGCATAGAGTGAACGGGGCCAAACAAAGAATGCTGCATTTTTTTTAATTTCGCCCAGATTAAACATGCATCAAAAAATTTTAAAAAAAGGCGATGAAAGGAAAGCAGCGCTTTATTCGAACGGCTGTTCCGAGAATTATTTTCATCAGTTCAAGATGCTATAATTGTGTCCAATACGTTGATCACAACAGAGGCCATATATTAATGCAGTCAAGTTATTGATTACAGCTAATTGCAAATTTAGTAACTTATTATATTAGTGTCGTCTTAAAAGTATACTTTTGCGCAAACAAGATTACAATGCACTGAAAAAGAAGTAACCGGTAAACTTAAATAAATTATGACTTTTATGCAGGATAGAGAAAAACAAAATAAGCGCGTTAACGTTTTTAAGTGTCAAACCAACTGATCAGAATACAGTAGGGCTTCGCTTTACCAACCCTCCGTCAACTCCAGCCGGCTCTACGTCGGTCACTTTCTTGTGTTAAAGAACCCTTTAAATACAAACACAATTTTGTGGCCCAAAGTTGATGTAAACAGGGTTATTTCCATTGTATTTTGTTTTCGCAGGGTTAACCAGGTTAGGAGATTACTCTTTGAAACTTGCCCGAAATATGCCAATAAAAAAGAAACGGTTATCCGAAACTAGTATACTGTGCGCTTTTATGGTTGATGTGAGAGATTTTTCAGGATAATGTAAAAAAAAATCAAACGCACATTCTTTAATTAATGAATTTCAACATTAGGATAATATGGTTAATTTTTTGAAGTAATAATGACAATATTTCAAGTCTGACAAGAGTGCTTTTTTGCACGTTTTTTAAATTAATCTATATCTTGAGGATGTTTACAACAAAATTACAAAACAAAATACTTCTGTTAAATTCACTGGATACTTATTTTGAAAGCTTTCTTTGTATTCTAGTGTTCTAGTACAACACATCG
>JAHPZR010026312.1:0-16352 GCA_019787425.1 Platygyra sinensis
TAAATTAGCGAACTCCCTTCTTCGGCAGATTAAACCAACGCTTTCTTTTTATGTGAAACGTACGACGAGTGACATTTAGGTCAGCGGTTAAATTTGAATGTGAGATTTGATTGGCTGAACACTGAAATTTGCGTCACAATATTGCACGAAATGCTGCAGATGGTGGATACACGAAGAAATTTGTTGCGCGCAATGTTGCAGAAGTAGGACGAAATTCTACTGCTGCAATATTGCGTGCAACAATTTTTGGGGTGGATACACGATGCAATTTAGCCATTGCGCGCAATATTGCGCGCAATATTGCACTGTGTATCCGGACCTTAAGTTTGTTTTAAATTAATAATTTTTTTATTAAGGTAATTCCCCTGAAATAAAACTGACAATAGATTTTCGTTCAAACTTTGCTCATTGAATATTTATCATATGAGAACTTCAATTTTGAAATAAAAAAGGGGGGTGCCCATACTCATTAAGGAGCACTGAGGCATTGAAAATGACCCATTTTGGCAATATTTAACGCTTATTACAAGAATGCATTCCAAGTAATAATTGTAAATTTTTGTGACCGAGACTCATGAGAACACGCATTAAACTGGAGTCAATGCGTTGTATCGGACACAAATAAACTTTTTAAGTTTGATTTAGACAGAAAGCTGTATCCTTGATTAAAATTTCAACCAAATTTCTTGACATGGTTACCATAGGGCAAAATAGAAAAGACCACAGTTTACTTGCTATTTTCGCTATTTATTCAATTTTCAGCAGTAGAAATCAGGTCAGTCTTTCCTCAAGCAAAGTTTATGATAAGTTGATTACAATGACTGGAAAAAAATTGGGGTGCCCATGATCGTTGGTGAGCTATAGCCATTTTTCAGCTGAAAGAGCTCAATATCAAGGCAAATCCGCCATGTTTTTCAGTGCACGTGCACGAGAGCGCGCTAAATGACGCCATAAATTATGCACAGAAAGGATGCGCAGTGCAATTGTGAGGAATAACCTTAATTTCCTTATTTAATTTTCCAAATCACAATTCTGTGAATAGCAAGAAATCAGCATTAAAATAATTATTGTTACATGTTGATCAGAAGGTATGAACTAACCTGCTACCAACAATAAAGGATGTTAGGAATCTAATGGAGAGAGTTAAGACAATATGGGAACCATGTGTGTTCTGAGCAAGACCCTCTGTTCCTTTTTAAAAGGTTGCAAAATTGGGTTACCATCAACACTGCGTATAAGCCGCACTCATGCACAGATAAGCCGCACCCCAAGTTTGGGAATTCAAACTGTGGAAAAACTTTTTTGAAAGAAATTAAAATTATTCAGAAGTGGAGTCTTGAGAAAGATGTCCATTACGTACATGCATTGTTTCTTTTGAAAGTTTATTGAATGCGCCAACCCACGCATTAACTAACATTTAAAACAGGGAATACTTAAATAAACTCTTACCTATAATTTTACCTCAGTCTGTAATAGTATGAAAATCCGACTTAAACATAAATTTGATCTTTCTCTGGTATTCTTCATCCATTATTTTTTATTACTATCCGTTTCTCAATAAAATTTACACACAACAACATGAACGCTTCAGTTCATTTGTAGGTTAGTAACCAGGTATTTGATCAAGAGTTGGAGTATTGGGAATGAGTAGATTTTGAATCCTTTCACGGTCAGCAGTTTACCACGCGAATACGAATAACACATGGTATTTTCTTGCTCATGGTAGATTGATTTCTGTTGAAGTGAGCCAGCCAAACTCACAAAAGGAAGCATACTGTGGTACAGTTTTGTGAAATTCATATCATTTTGCTATGTACAGAGAGTAAATTTTTTCCTGAAAAGTGTTAATTTATGCAAATTTATGGCATGCTCTTCAGATGTTCTTGCAGATAAGCCGCATCCCTAATTTGATACAAAAATTTTGAGTAAAAAGGTGCGGCTTATACACTGGTGTTTACGGTATTTGGTTTTTCACAGAAAGAGACCAAAGCCAAGAGTGTTGCCATGGCAACAACATAGTAGCTGTCATTCTGTTTCTTTTGCAAGGTACATTTCAGGTGCCAAGTTTGAAGAACACTGCGCCAATATTTCTGAAGATATTCTTGATTTCCATTATAAAAAACGTGAATATCTCTAAAACGAAAAAAGTTATTCCAAAAAGGAAAATGCCATTCTTCTTCACCTTGAAAAGCTTTTCAAAGAAGCAGTAATTATTTTTTATTTCTTAAGCACTCTACACATCATGTGGATGGGGGAAGGGGACACTTTTACAGCTGTGATAAGACATAATCAATGTTTGTCCAGCCAAAAATTGGATATGTCTGAGCAAAAATAGGTATGACCAGACAATTTGAGTGGCGCCAGCCTGGAAATTATTTGAAGCAGTGCACCAATATCACGAAAACTATTTATAGCCAACATATTTTCAATGTCAGTTCCTTGATCCTTTGTTATATTGAGGTTCCACTGTATTTAACTGGAGGTATATCAATTTGACCTGAAGTTAAGATTAGTACTGATAGTGGCTGCAGCTCAGAACAGGCCTGGAAAGAGGATCATTAATTGCTAAATGATAGTAATTTGGACATCACAAACTTATGATAGTTGTTTTCTTTCTCAATTGGTAAAATCCATATACACTGTATATCAGGTTTTTACTACAAGATATCTTCGAACATTACTGGGGTGTGTTGGATACAATATTTGAGAAAGGAAGCCATCATTCTAAAGAACTGTTATAGTGAGAACAACAACAACAACAATTTATTTGTACCAAATTATTTCTTTTTGTAGTACCAGTAAAAGATGGCACACCAACATTAGATGAATTGGAAGAATTGGGTGCTGAAATTGCAGAAAAGTGGAAAAAGCTTGGACGTCGCTTAGGTGTCGGTGATGCAGAACTTCAAGGAATAAATCGAGGTCATTATGAACTAGATGAAAAGGGCTACCACATGTTAAAGCACTGGAGACAAAAGAAAGGTTCTGCTGCAACATACCAGGCTTTGTGTGATGGGTTAAATCATAAACTAGTTCAGCGACAGGACTTGGCAGAGAAGTTCTGTCATGTTGATGGTAATTATTTTGTACAATATAAAAGTAACATGGGTACACTAGTCTAATGGATTTGAGTTGTAGGCTGGATCAAGCAGACTGGATTTATGCCTTGGCTTGGGTTATTGTGCTGATGTTTTTAGGAATGCATCTTTCTCTCATGGTACCTCTTGTAACCCCTGCAGGTTTTTATGGATGTTTGCATATACATATTACATAAAACAGAAGTAGAGCGAGTATATGGATCTATCTTCTGCAGAAAGAGTTGAATGTCAATTCATACAATACATTTAAGTCTGATTTTCACTTTTGAGTTATTTTGTAGTGCAAAACATCAACAGGGCATCTGACAGGATGCGGTGGTGCGGATCCGCATAATTCGCCTACTTCCGCATCCTCCGCATCTTTGGGGCATTTTTCCGCATAAAACTAGGAAATTGCTACATATAAGCGAGAAAACAACGGATTGCCATCATCAGAAACAACAATATCGAAGAGACTGATCATTTTGAAGAAGTTATTCACCCAAAACAGCGACGAAAACACGTCTTTTCGTTCGTAAACAATTTTAAGCCTCCAGGCGTTCCGTGCGTCTTCTTGTGATGGGCCTGGGTTCTAGTTTTAGTGGTGTCCAGTTTTTCTCGTCTGATGTAATGCCTGGTTACTAAGCTTCGGACAAACACAACAACGAAAACCTTCGAAAACGATGGAAAAATTGCGCTGAACGAAGAAATACGTGTCCACGAATGGCAGCAAAAGGTCAAACGTGTAGTAAAGGACTAAAATTATTGGTAAGACGTTAACGTGTGTTTTATATGTTGGAAAAAGCCATGGGGCAACTTTATTAAATTGTAGAAATTTCCGCATAATCTGGCGTCTTTTCCGCATAATCGTCACTTTCTTCCGCATAATATTGCCGAAAATTTCCGCATAATTTTCAGTTTTTTTCCGCACCCTATCAGATGGCCTGCATCAACAGGAAACAAAAACCGGTTTTTACATAAGACCCAGGTGAATTAAACCACCATAAAAACTGTGCTTTGATGTGAGGAACATTGAACTTCAATAATTCAGTTGAATTTCTGTAACAATTGCGATGCTTGATTGATGATTATTTAACGATTGAAGTATGAGCATCACAGTAAATTTCCAATTAAACAATGGGAAAGAAGAAGCCTGAAATATCAGGGCTTTAAAGGGATTCAAACCTGTGATGTCTGCGAATACCATTACGATGCTCTCCCATCTGAGCTATGAAGCCACCCACTGGGAGTGGAGGGGTGTCTTGAAAACGAAGACCCCTAAGACTCCCTAAGACCCCAAACCTTGAAAACCAAAACCCTCTATATTTTCTGGGCCTCTGAAATTACGACCGGACGGTCGCCAATGTGAGTAGAAGTCGAGTGTTGGCAACAAGAATTTTGATTCTACTTTTAGACTCTAATGAACTGGCATTCGATGAACTGGTTTTGTTTTAAATTGAAAAACTTTGTGTTTTTGTTTTAAGCGAGAAACTTATCCCTTGCCTCTCCAAAGTTTTTAACTTCCACAGAAAATAATTTAGATCAAAAATGAAGTTGTAATCCACATAATGTAATCAACATTTACACTGTAGCACCGCCATGTTTTCAGTGGTTTCAACTGCCAACTATACAGTGGGCGCATGGCAGGAACAAGTGCTTTGTTTTCGCTTTTGTGTGGCTTCTAGAAGGCTTCCTAGTGATGGCAAGTAAGAAAATAATGTTATGTCAAGTCTCTAAACTAAGAGAGCCATGATCTATTTGACAAAAAACTCCATTTCAACTACACGATATTGTAAGCAACTGAAAAATAGCCAGTTGTCTCCTGCCTAAAAAAAATCTCGGACCCTCGGTACTTCTCTCTCCCCCCCCACCACCTTTTTTTTGAGCGGTGAAAAACATCACTGTTTCTTTTTTCTTTCTCTGTGTAATTTTCCATCATCACTTTAACCCATTGACTCCTGTGCTGCCTGTAACCGGCCACGACGAGCCTAATGGCCTTTCTTCCACATCTGACGTCATCTCTTTTGAGTGTATAGTCGACTTATGCAGGAGGAAGAGATCTTTCCAGTGATGCCTAGATCAGAGTGATCGGCTTAATGAAGCCTGAGATATGCACAAAAATGCTCAAAAAGATGAGTGAAAAACTCAGAGCAAAACTTCCTGCCACTGCACCTGGCAGCTCCATGGTAAATATTGGCTGCCTCAATGACGCTTTCTTAAGATTAATTTGAAACTAGACTTGAGTGTTGTCCAAATCGTGTTCCCAAGAATTGTCGAGTCATGTCCGGATCTTCTTGAGAAATCTGTAAATGGCTTATTGCTGTGGTGAATAGCTGGATTAGACACAACAGGAGCCTGTGCCTGAGAGCCTCCCCACCCCTCCCTCCAGTCTTTAATCTTTCATGGAGAGCACAAGGTTGACATACTCACAAACTGTCCGAGCCACCATTCAGTTGTTGTAGTGTAGAGGGACATTAAATTTTTTCCACAGGTACAGGGTACTCCCTAAATTTTTGAGTAGAAGGAGAATAAAATGGAGTAGCCGGCAGAGGAATTTCCGCCATTTTGCACGTTTTGGAATACAGAGTATGTTGTCTTATATGGAGTGCTTTTCGTCGGTAACCGCTGCCTCGCAATCTGAGCCTGTTTCGTTTGCTGAACGTTCGATCGTTGTCTGCAAGCAGATTCAAGCGTGGCGAAATTCTCGACGAAACTTTTAAGTTTATTCAGTCAAAAACATTTTTTGGACACTTGGCTCTTTAAGGAAAACTTTATTTATTTCCGAATGTATTTTCCCAAGGGAAAGCAGGTGTTGCAAATGGAAAACTTGCCGCTGGATTCAAAACAAAGTACTTATTTACTTTTTTATAATTTTGGATCTGAGTAACCGGCGCACCCAGGACGACTAGCCGGCGATTTTCGCCCGTCGCCGGGGCTTACGGAGATCCCTGCAGGTACTGTTAGAGGCTGGGAGTACTCAGGGTTGCCAGATGGAAAATGTATTCGTCAAATGGTGTCAATAAAATTTTTTCTGTGAAGTTTTTTGAAGATGATTTTTCACATGAAAATATTCCTACTCCTGAACGATCGCAACTGTCCACCAAGCCTTTTATCAAGCTGGCCCACTGCACTCAAATAACCATATTGTTTTTCGTGAAAGCAACAAAGTATGACTCTCGACGATCTAAACAACTGGTACTGGACAGACCCAAAAAGGAAATAGGCAGACTTTCTCTTTGACATAGAGGAACTATGATCTGGAACTCAATCCCTAGCAGCATTTAAAGCTGATTTCCAGTCCGTACTGTGCAGTCTCAGCGATCTAATGTTTGTGAGGCGCACAAACATTAGAGGCAAATCGATGTTATTCGTTACGAACTGCTTACCTTATCTTCGAGGCGCATTTAAATTCTTTCTCCAATAGTTTCCTTGAGTTTTACAGCTTAAAAGTTTTTTCATCAAGTGATATCAGAAAGAATGAAGCATAAAGCTTCGCATCGGAAAATGGCGGTTGACATGAAACTTTGAATTTACTTCATGTAAGTAGATGCGAAATGCTACATTTTGTGACGTCTTACATGAAACAAAACAGAATTCGTAAACAAACTCGCGAGAGTGCGCAGAACGGACTGGAAATCATCTTTAACCCTTTAATGCCCAAGAGTGACTTATAGATTCTACTCTGTCTAATGCCAGACGATTTTACTCGTCAAAGGGAGACCCCTTGGGCACTAAAGGGTTAACAAACTATCTCCTTTAACCCTTTAATGCCCAAGAGTGACTTATAGATTTTACTCTGTCTAACGCCAGACGATTTTACTCGTCAAAGGGAGACCCCTTGGGCACTAAAGGGTTAAGACTATGAGAATGTCACTTCATTTAAAAATCAGTCGTCTAAAGCAACTCTCTAAATTTATTAATGATTTTACCTTTGAAAAGGAGAGCTCACTGATCACAAATAAATCACATCACTTTTATTATTATTGATAGTAATAAGAATTTCACCAATCTAGTTCTATTTTTCTTTTACTTTTTATTATCCGTACATTGTACATATTTGGTATTTTCTATTTTTTTTTTTGTAATTTAGCTGTAAATATTGTAAATTATTAACGCAGGTCCACATCAGCCAACGGCTGCCAGTCTTTTAACCTGCGAGACCAAAAAAAGTATGTATGTATGTAAGAGTCAGATTCCACATGTTAAGACATTAAAATATCATGTAGTTGAAATAGAGTTTTCATCAAATAGATTGCTCTCTTAGTTTGGAGACTAATAACCTAACGTTTTCTTCTTACATGCTGTAAGTAAGAAGCCTTCCAGAAGCCACGCAAAAAGTGAAAACAAAGCACTTGTTTCTGCCATGCGCCCACGGTATAGCTAGCAGTTGAAACTGCTGAAAACATGGCATTACATTGCGTGGATTATAACTGTTTTGGGGGCAATTAACCGTAATCTTACCATCATTTTCTGTGGAAGTCAAAAACTTCGAAGAGACAAGGGGTAAAACACAACTTTTTTCGATTTAAAATGAAACCAATACCTCAAATGCCAGTCCAAGACCCTAAAAATAGCCTAAAAATTCTTGTCACCAACATTCAACTTTCAGTCACATTGGCAACCACCTGGTTGTAATTTTGCAGCCCCAAAAAAGTATGGGGGGTCTTTGTTTTCATGTTTTGAGGTCTTAGGGTATCTTAGGGGTCATTGGGGTCTTTGTTTTCAATAGTGCAATTTTACACATTGATTTTGCTGCTGAGTGGGATTTGAACTGGGGAAATCAACTCTCTCAACTCCCTCACCTGGAACACACATATCCATGCCATTACTGCTAAGGCCAACAAGTTACTTGGACTTTTAAAACCCACATGCCCATTATTAAACAATGTCTCTGCTAGACGCTCACTTTATCTTGCACTTATGAAGTCACAGTTATCCTACGTGACCCAATTCTGGTCCCCAGACAAGATAGCATTAAAAACTCAAATTGAAAGGGTTCAAAGGAGGGCCACAAGGTGGATCCTCAAACAACGTGTAGGCGTGATGTCATACGGAGACAGACTTTTAACTTTAAAATGTCTTCCTCTGACATTTGACCGCGAACTCAAAGATCTTGTTTTCTTTTACAAATGTCTGAATGGTTTTACTGATCTTAATGTTTCTGATTTTGTTTCTTTTGTTTCTCACGGCCGAACCAGACTAAGTAATTCATATAACCTTAAAACTCCTGTATGTAAAACTAGCACTTTTCAGGCCTCTTACTTTAATCGTATTTCTAAGCTCTGGAACTATATCTTAAATTTTCACCCCCTACCAGTTTTTCAACTACTGCTTCATCCCACAACTTCATTACTGAGCACATGTTTCACCTTCTGCTCAATCACTTTGACATATACTATCCCTGTACCTGGTCAATTGTACGATCCTGCCCCTGTCATCTCTAGTTTTAAGCGTCTTTCAAATTTAACCATGGTTTAATTATTATTTGTATCTTAATTTTTCTTTTTTCTTTTATTTTTTAATATCATGGGCGGTGCCTCGCATGGGTCCTGGTGTCCCATTCGCACTTGCCCTTTTGACCTTATTCACTTCACATAACTTGGCATATATATTTCATTTCTTCTTGGTTACTTATCTTGTTGTATGAAATTAACATGTGTAATTGTCAATAAAGCTGTTAAAAAAAAGAAATAAAGGTTAAAATTATAAGCTACCCAGCATCTTTGCACAGATACAGTTTAAACAAGCAGTTCCATTTAGCAGTAAGAAGTGAGTCTGACTGCAACAATGATATGTGAACCTCTGCATTGTAACATTTCTTGTCCTTATGTAGTCTGACTACAGAAATTTATATGCTCTTAACTTTTAATAGCACTATCATGCACTTTATTACTGTCATTGTGGTCATTGTTATTCAGAAACCTGTTTTTGATTCCTTCTCTTAAAGTGCCTATGAAGTAAAAAATGATTGCTGCTTATTTGAAAGGCCTTTTGAAGTATAGAAGAATGGCGTTTTTCTTTTTAGAATATCTTTTTTAGTTTTTAGAGATATTTACGTTTTTGTGAGTAAAGTGATGACGTCATAGGTGGTTTCACAGTACAACACTCAATATGCAATATCTCTGGAAATATTAAAGCGGTGTTCTTCAAACTTGGCATCAGGACTGTACATCACAAAGGAGGCCAAATGACACCTGTCGTTCTGTTGCCATGACAACAGTTATGGCGCTGGTCCTGTTTTAATTGAGACTAAAATTTCCAGATTTTATCCTAAACAAGGATCATCCACTCACAACAACCTAGTGGGGATAGTTAAGGCAATATGGGAACCATTTGTGTGCCGAGCTAGACCTCTGTCCCACTTTAAAAGATTGCAATTGGGGATATTTGGATTTTCACACAAAGAGACTGGAGCCGAGATTGTTGCCATAGCAACAACATAGTAGGTGCCATTCTGTTTCTTTTGTGATGTACGTTTCTGGTGCCAAGTTTGAAAAACACTGCTCCAATATTTCTGGAGATATTCTTGATTGAGTGTTGTACTATTTTAGTGGAACCACACCTATGGTGTCATCACTTTCCTCATTTGCATAATACAAAAACGTAATATCTCTAAAAGAGTTAAGTAATCTTTTTTCGTAAGCCTTACCTGTGGTTCGGAATCCAAAAGTTTTGTTCAAGATATTTTCATTCACTTCTTTTATCAGCTTTTATATTACTCGCGAGGTGGTAGGGAGTAGCCATAGCGGGCGGAAAGGTAGCAAAGGTCTTTAGCTTGTTTCGTTTCTGTGTACATTTATCTTTGGTTTTACGAAGGTACAATCAACTAAACAAATACTTATAATTTACAATTTTAAAGAAAACCGATATCTTGGCAGCCGCTCATCAAACATTGCGCGTAATGTTGCAAGAAATGTTGCGACCGTGTAGCCACGTCGAGTAAAAAATGTTGCGCGCAATATTGCGTGACTGTAATGTTGCACCGTGTATCCGGGCCTTTATTAATTACCGTATTTCCTCAAATAATAGTCGTCCCTCAATAAATCGCCTCCCTCGAATAATCGCCTCCCTTTGACCGAAATATTTGAAATAATCGCCTCCCTCGAATAATCGCCCCCCCCCCCCCCCTCGCCATTTTCTCTTTCTCTTATCCCCTCCCTCTCAAGTTAAAAATTGATATCTTGGGTAACAAATTAACAAGCTTTGATTGTTCAAAACTGAATGGTTACAAAAGCAACGGGTTTTTTACAGTTTTGTTTCTATTGTAATGTTCATGTATTTAACTTTTTCCTTTATTGCTTTGTATAACATTAAACAAAATATATATATAGGGCACTACCTCCTATGAGAAATATTTGAAATAATCGCCCCCTTTTGGTGCGAAAATAGAAATAATCGCCCCGGCTATTATTCACAGAAATACGGTAATTAAGATAATGAATAACAATTATTCCATGAGCCCACATTAGATATGAAGTGATAAAATAACCAACGAGCCCGTAGCGCGAGTTGGTTATAATCACTTCATATCCAACAAAGGCGAATGGAATAATCATATTGTTTTAGTAAATTCTCAAACCGGGTTTTGCCGCCAATTTTTATTTCCAATTTTACAAAGTGAAAAATTTTAAACTTGGCGCACTATTTTCCATATGACGTAAAACTCTGACTATTGGCTCATAGTCTGAGTTTTGTAGCCAATCAAAAAGCTAGAAATGCAATAGTCGGAGCTGAGAATTTACTAAGCTATAGCCTGCGTAGCAAGCGTTTCAGTGGGGTTGGGGAGCAAAGAAAGACCAAGGAACGGTATTTTGCCCGCGCGAAATTGGGGCGAGAGCCAAAATAAGAAAGAGGGGGTGGGGGAGGGGAAGGAAGGAAACGCTTGCGGACAAACCCCTGGATTTTGAAAACCTCCGTTCGCCAGCGAACGGAGCTCGTGAGTGGCTAGACCAGTCAAACATTATTGACATGTGTCGATCATAGGATCAAGAAGGGGCGCTCAAGCTTGTTTACAAAAATTTCTTGCCGAACGATGCTTAGTCGTGAGCTTCGACAGTACGGTGAAAATCCTGTAGTGCGATGCCGACGCTTTGGGATTTTGAATCGCGACAGTGCGACACTATTTTCGTTATTTTCCTTCTCAGATGTTTGAAGCCTCTCCTGCCTAAATTTCAAAGACTTTCCGTTGTTTGTCTTGTCACAGGCGATAATGCACGCAACGATTTCTTCCCTCTGGCGTGTCTCGGAAACGCTTTTTTTACTGGATTTGGCTATGTAGAAGTTCACTGGCTAATTTTACCTTGTATTACCCTGGGAACAAGAGGGTATTTTTGGTTACAAAGCTGCGATAACCGCGATCGAAATTAATTATTAAAATGTTCGGAATGTTTACACATTATCCAGACGCGCTGGCTTTGCCGCTCACGATCGCAGCTTCGTCACGAAAATACAACAAAAAAAAACCTCTAGCACCTAGGGTAGCCTTGTATGATCCTTATTAGACAGAAAAATACAGTGATCCAAGATTTCGAATGTTGTGGGCGCGAGGATTACAAACGCGACTTGAATGCTTGATGACAGCATGAAATCAGTCAGGCATGAAGGGCAAAGTGGGCGGTTTTCAAAATCCAGGGGTTTGTCTGCAAGCGTTTCCTTCCTTCCCCTCCCCTCCCCTCCCCCTCTTTTTTCACACGGTAATTCTCTGTCCCTGAACCCACGGAAACGCTTGCTACGCAGGCTAACTAAGCTATAATATATAAGATATCTAAAAGACTGTCTGATGCTGAGGACATGATATACAAATTGGTCTGTGTAAAATGAAGACAACAGACTGCAGACCGTGCGTAAAATGCACACTGCTGCAGATCAGGGTGAAAATGCAGACTAGTGCAGACTACATACTTTTTAAAGATGATTTCCAGTCCGTACTGCGCACTCTCGAGAGTTTGTTTACGAAATGTGAACATTTCGCAACTACTTACATGAAGTAAATTCGCAGTTTAAAAAACAACCGCCATTATGGATGCGAAGCGGTCAAAGCTTAAGGAGGCTCGAAAGGGTTTTTCGTTGCTATATTGCTTGTGAAACGATGGAAGATTACAAAGAACGATGTTTAATGGTGTGGGCAAACTATATGTCTCCTTGCAACTCTATTGTTGGGCTATACTTTAAGGGTACTTGTGACGTCATATCAGTTACCATGGCAACGCACGAGGTCCACAAAAGCGTCCTCTAAATTTCAGTTTTTGTAAATTATCTGAGAAACTAATTCGGTGACCTACCATTTTTATCTCTTTGTTGGAAAGTTCCCTAAATTCTTTAACTTTTCAGACAGTATGGAAAAATTTTATCTAGTAGAATTAAATATATTTAAAGAAAACGCGTCTTAAGGCTTACAGAAAATTCCACTAGATAATTTTCCCCGAAACTTTTATATCTGAAGTGCCATCGCGAATGGTGCGTGTATGCAAAAAATCAAGATAGGTCACCGAGCGAACTTTCGAGCTAAAAACAAATGTTTTCCGCAGATTTTATTTCCGGTTCGCGCGATTTTACGCAGCATTAACTTCCGGTGTGCTGATTTTAATACTGATTCAGCTGACGCGTGCATCTTAGTTATGGCGTGTGTAGATTGCGCGCGCGTGCAGCTAAAAACCCTTTCGAGCCTCCTTAATGCTTTGTTCTTTCTCATATCACTTGATGAAACAACTTTGCAGCTGTAAAACTCAATGAAACTGTTGGGAAAATAATTTGAAAGACCTCAAAGATAAGGTATGTGGTTTTTAACGAATAACATCGATTCACATTCTATTGAGTGCGCCGTTATAATGTTTATAAACATGAGGGTACTGATACTGCGCAGTACGGACTGGAAATCATCTTTAAGTATTATTTCCATTACTTTTTCGATTATCGCATGCTGACCGTAAACAGAATTCAGGTTGGCAGCCAGAATATAACTCAAGTTAGCCTAAATAATGCTCCAGTACGTTAGCCTGTTTACGATTTGCTCTCAATGATGGAAAAAATAACACGATTCAGTCAAAAAGTCTACAGTCTGCATTTTACCCTCGTCTGCAGTCTGCAGTCCCGAGTCTTCCTTTTACACTGACCGATATATAAATCAGGTAATAATCTAGCTTTTCACTTTGCTCTTCAAAACAAAAGAGCAGATAAAACTAATATGATACTAACATGTCTTACCTGAGCAGCGGACGGAAGAAATTCCTGCCATCCTGTAGCAAGGCTACATCCTGTAAAATTTTATGGAGGGACTAGATTAGGAACTGAAATTGATCACATATCACTCCATGTATGGGTATTAACGGGTCGGTACATTTCGCTGACCCCTAGTCCATGGACTACCCCGATGGACCTGGTCCATGGACTACTTGAATGGACTACCCCTGGACTACCCTAAATGGACCACCCTGACAATTTGCGGCAAACATAAATTTAACTAAGCTAGAACCCAAACAAAAAGATGCGATCGATCGACGGAACACTTGCGATTGAAGAGATTCAACGATCCCGCACAAAAGATGCGATCGATCAGAACAGTTGCGATTTAATTCTCAAACTTTTCCTACCTTAACATCTGGGCCTTTGCCTCAAAATATTGGATTCGAGCGAGTTTTCCTCTTGTTGACCAACATATTATAAATGCAACCCCGTCTCCGCCATCTTGGATTTCTACCGCTGGCCAAAAGAGTGTAGGTAGCTGGCGCAGTAGTCACTCAAGAGGTGCTCTCGGCGTCGCTCTCAACATGGAAAAGCACGCCAGATGGTAAGAGAGAATTTTGCATATGTAATCGCATTCATATCTGACTTGTAAGCCAGTTCGCAGCAAAAGGACAACTCGTTAGAATTCGGCCCGTTTCCAGTTTACTGCCCCTCAATATTTTGTGATAAAGGTCCAGTTGGGGATTTAATCTGTTAAATCGCAAGTTTTCCGTGATTGCGTTTGTCGATCACATCTTTTTGTTTGGGTTCTAGCTTAGTTAAATTTATGTTTGCCACAAATTTCAGGGTGGTCCATTTAGGATAGTCCAGGGGTAGTCCATTCAAGTAGTCCATGGACCAGGTCCATCGGGGTAGTCCATGGACTAGGGGTCAGCGAAATGTACCTACCCCACTGAATAAAGTTTTCGGTGTCATTTTCTCGTGTTTAAAGCGTGCATGATTTGAAAGAATTTACAAAGTGTGTCTACAGTTAGATCCGAATTCCAGTTTTCCCTACCCTGCGAGCAGAGTCACTTTCCTTCGATCTTCCTAGACAAATCGGGAAGGAGATTTTGTCCAGGAACTTCACTCGTAGAGTCAGTTTTCCCAGGAGTTTTCACACGATGTAGCTTATCTACTCACATAAATTTCTACTTACTGAACTCACAATATAAGGCCAGCCGATTCTCTTGCTGCAAACTAATTAGGCACACTTGCCGATTGTTACTGCGAGAAGCTGGAAACCTGAACCACTTCACAGGGAGCCCTCACATCCGTGTAGAATATGAATAAAAGATCAAATTAGTGGCCGCCATTTTGAATTTTTAACATTCGCGCGGTCTGCTAGTGCGAGGTCTGGAACCAAGATAACGGAAGTCTGGGACTCGCAAATTTCTCGGAGGATCCGATCATTCACCGAAAATAATAAAGTGACAAGGGATGAAACTTCTCACTTTTTTCGTCGCATGTCTCTGCCAGTTGGGGGAACGGAAGTAAGATGTGAAGAAGAGACCGGAAGTCAAAATGCGGATTTCTTGACGCGCATACACAGCGTTTCAACAAGGTGGACCAATGGTTTCCTTCTGATTATAAATCGTTTATTAAAAAAGAACACCTCGCAGTCCGAAGACTGAGTTACGTGTATAATGTACAAGAACAAGATTTATAATTACAATAAGTTACAAAGAACAATAATAATACAAGTATACAAATCAAATAAAATCATATCACTCTCTTGGGATAATCTTGTATCAAGAAAATATACATACATAAATTGATGTTGCAAATGTTTTGAAAAATAATTCAGCTTTGGAATATGTAGGAATCAACATTGAGTCGACAGTCGTGCTTGTTACATAAACCGTTTTGGTCTTTGCACTCAGAAATTTGCTCTGAGAAAGGACTTCCCACTACCATCAACAGTAGCAGCCAGTCTCTTAGCTATCCATGCCACTACCGGCGGTCCAGCAACTAAAGGTATTGTGGCCAGCCAAACAACTTCCAGCACTTTCTTTTGACATTGAGTCAAACCGCGAGAGGCAAACGAACGGCGACATAATTTTTAAGCTGATCTGAATCGCAGGACCGAAAAAGTCGTCAATTAACAAAAACCTCGCCGTCTCAAATCACAAAATTACCTTACAGTTGATTGACATTAGCAAAATCTTCTCCTACAATTAACACCTGCCTCATGTTGTCAGGAGGAAGAAATTTGTGAAATTCCTGAATTTTTCCAAATTAAAAGTTCTTGAACTCTTCCCGCCACTGTGGCGTCATGAACGGATCTGGCCTTGGCCTTGACCTTGACCTTGGCCTTGGCCCTGGCCTTGTGGCAGCATTCTATTTCCGGAATACAATCACCACACTTCCGATATTAAAACTGACCAATCACAACAAGCGACACTATCACTTCCGCTTCGAATCTGTCAATCAACATGTAGTATTTCTGACTTCCGTGGCCCCCAACTGGCAGGGACATAGCGCGAAAGCGGGTAGTTTAAAACAACGCCAAAATATCGCATACTTTCTGGGTGTTTGGGCTAAATGAGCTTAGATATATTTAGCCTAATCGTTCTTCTTCTCACAGAGCAATTTTCGGCAAATTACGAAGTAAAGTTCCCCTCGAAGTAATGCGAAATTCGAAACGCTGTAATTTAAGTTTCATCCCTTGTCAGGATCCCTTGTCACTTTATTAGATCTCCGAGCAGGCTCCGAGCGATTTCCGTAATCTCGGTTCCAGACCTCGCACTAGCAGACCGCGCAATTTACCGCGCGCGGGTATGGCGGCCACAAAACACACAACACGCGCGATAAAGGTATATTTG
The DNA here is from genome assembly GCA_019787425.1 of Platygyra sinensis. Taxonomy (NCBI): domain Eukaryota; kingdom Metazoa; phylum Cnidaria; class Anthozoa; order Scleractinia; family Merulinidae; genus Platygyra; species Platygyra sinensis. The sequence goes on from JAHPZR010026312.1 coordinate 16,124, forward strand.
ATCTTTACTCATACTCTAAACGAATGTGAGGGCTCCCTGTGCCACTTCGGAAAGTATAGAAAGATTCCGTCAGAAACGGAAGCAAGTCTCATGTCGCAGTGCCTTGTGGGACTGTTAGGTTATTTTATTGTTGCAATCTTTTATAACGGTGTGTTTCAAACAAACAAACAAACAAATAAACTTTATTAATAATTAACACTTAAAACTGAGAACATGCACAACTTAGGTT
>JAHPZR010026313.1:0-5000 GCA_019787425.1 Platygyra sinensis
ACTTAGATTACATGGACGCGCTAAAGTACTACAGGAGTTAAAACATAGAAAACACTTTCATTAGAGCAATTCAAGAAAACGTACCTTTCAATAGTGCATCAAGTTTGGTTATACTGACCAGTTTCTTGTTCACAAATCCATGCCGAAACAAAACACGCAACTTATTTGCACCTTCAAGGTGAAATCAAAAAATCAAAATACCAAATTTCATCTCTCGTCGCCTGTCGAGTTGCTTCCTTCGACTAAATTTGATCGCAGTCTTGAAATGTGGTCAATTTTTTGGAAACAGGTAAAGCACAAAGGTACAGGTGTGTCCGGCCATGAACTGAAGTCATCCAGAAGACATCCAGACGTGCTTTAATTAAAAAATCAGTTTGACCCGGAAATCACCAGACTTCCTTAAACTCGACACAACTGATTGTGGGAGGTGTTTGAAAAAACAAAAAACAAAACGAACTATCAGATGCCTCTTGAATTAGCCGGCCACAAGGCCTTCCTTGACGGATTTTCTTTGACATAAAATCTCGATTTAATGGCAGGTTTTTAAGCAATCTGAGCGCGCTAAGAGAGCGGCGGAGAGCGCCAAAGCCGCTTTAAAAGTCAAATGAACCAAACTTTATATTATAGTCATCTTTCTGCAGCCATGTCAAAGCGACGTGGTGAAGGGTGAGTCTGTAAGTAAAGTTGTCAGCAGGGGGCCTGCAGGGGTCTGGTGAAGAGGCATCAGGAAACTTTCACACTTGAAAATTTATTTGTAGAGTGTTCCACGCGTTGTATAATGAAGATTGAAGATTTTAATCTGAAGTAATTTTTATTTTCCTTTATTACAATTCTTTTATAACTTATACGATGATGTATTGACTGCGTTTACAAGTACACCAGTTTAACTAAGAGCTATTTTTCGGCAACGATGGCATTCGTGAACCAAACAAGTATCCCATAAGTACCTGAAAATAACCGGCTTATATTTCATATGGGCGAGGTTGACAATATATAGAGAACTTAAATAGAATATCCTCAATGAAGGTTTTTCAGACACTACTTACAATGATATGAATACATTAAATACGACTAAACTACTTAAATTATAAATAAATGTAAGAATGTAAGAATTCGTAAAGCACTTATGAAATGAATTGCTCTTAAAGTTGCCCTTTTATAGCTTTCTTGAACGACTGCAAGGAAAACGCATTGCTTTATATCATTATTTAAATTGTTCCAAATACCAGTTGCTCTATATGCAAATGTGGGTTGGCCGGTAGCAGTTCTATAAAGTGGTATATTAAGAAGTCGCGCTTACGGGTGTGGCGGGCATGGATTCTGGAGCGTTTAGTAAATTTATCTACCAGATATTTAGGTGCGAGGCCACTGAAACATTTGTAAGTTAACACAGCGTCTCTATAATACAATATGTGTTTGGCAGGAAGCCAGTTGAGCTGGTAGAGTAAAGGAATCACGTGATCAAATTTTATAGAATTCGTTACAAAATACTGAATTGACTGAAATTTATTTATGTTCTGAGTTGTTCGGGCGGTTGAACAGTAAAGCATTTTGCTAAAAACTATTGATGTAATTAACAGCTAAGTGTCTCCTTAGTCAAAGCTTTCTTTGACACACACCGCAATAACAAATAAAAGTAAATTTGTTTACTGCATATCCTAATGTATTTGTATCTTTTGGCTTCATTTGCTGAGAGGACACACTTAAGCTTTCACGTGGTAATTCGTACAGTACAAACATGCTCCACTTCTTGTTTTGACCTTTATTCCCTCCCACAATAGAAGATTGAGCGTCTCAGTTGACTCTTATAGGCCTTATCACGGTTTTCCGCGCTATCTTGACGGGTAGGCAAAGCGGTTAGAAATTACAGTGTTTGTGTGGGAATCCGAATAACTTTTTTCCAAAATTGAATTGAATTGCTTTTCCTTAAGTCTTTGCTCACGAGCTTTTGTTGACTTTATATTATTTATTAACTTGAGCTAAAACAACGTGATTGCAGTTTGACAACTCAAATGACGTCAAGTAGTTCCAAACAGAACCAAAATGTAGACCTTTTTCCATTTGGGTCCAATCTGTTCATTAAATTAAGTGTGAGCTTAACATATTCTGAAGTTTAAACGAGTTGGACGAAGCATTTCGGAGATATTGGAATGTTAAAACTACCGTATTTTTTTCTTCATTATCGGAAGTAAAACTTGTGACGTCACTGTTGGTGAGCTCAACCTGTGCTCAAAATAGGCACTGTACCGACGATTTTTTGGATTTTTAGCTTTCCTATGGTAAGTTATAAGCCGAAAAACAAGCGAATAATGCCTTCCGGACAGTGGACGAACTCCTCGGCCATTTCCCAAATAAAATAAGGTTTGTATTTAGATCCAAGTTGAAAACCTTCCCCAAGAACGACGCACTAATGCAGAAACGCAGCAATGTTCAAAATAACAGTGATGTCACAAGGGATAATTTGGTTTTATCAACTGAGTTGATAATGTGAATTAGCAGGCTAAAGTTTGAGGAACACAAATAAGAGTGGAGAGTTTCCTGATGCCTCTTCACCAGACCCCTGCAGGCCCCCTGCTGGACAACTTTACTTACAGACTCACCCTTCACCACGTCGCTTTGACATGGCTGCAGAAAAGATGACTATAATATAAAGTTTTGGTTCATTTGACTTTTAAAGCGGCTTTGGCGCTCTCCGCCGCTCTCTTAGCGCGCTCAGATTGCTTAAAAACCTGCCATTAAATCGAGATTTTATGTCAAAGAAAATCCGTCAAGGAAGGCCTTGTGGCCGGCTAATTCAAGAGGCATCTGATAGTTCGTTTTGTTTTTTGTTTTTTCAAACACCTCCCACAATCAGTTGTGTCGAGTTTAAGGAAGTCTGGTGATTTCCGGGTCAAACTGATTTTTAAATTAAAGCACGTCTGGATGTCTTCTGGATGACTTCAGTTCATGGCCGGACACACCTGTACCTTTGTGCTTTACCTGTTTCCAAAAAATTGACCACATTTCAAGACTGCGATCAAATTTAGTCGAAGGAAGCAACTCGACAGGCGACGAGAGATGAAATTTGGTATTTTGATTTTTTGATTTCACCTTTGAAGGTGCAAATAAGTTGCGTGTTTTGTTTCGGCATGGATTTGTGAACAAGAAACTGGTCAGTATAACCAAACTTGATGCACTATTGAAAGGTACGTTTTCTTGAATGCTCTAATGAAAGTGTTTTCTATGTTTTAACTCCTGTAGTACTTTAGCGCGTCCATGTAATCTAAGTTCATTATTCCATAAGTCGATATTTTCTGCGTAGTTTGTAACGATTTTGATATTTTAGTACACCCAGTGTTTTGGCAGTGCTGCGGCTTTTGTCATAAAAACACGATCGCAGGCAACTTATGTTTATAGTGTTGTATTAAAACTTGTATTAGTTGAACACGTGGTTCTAGTTGCAAACATCGTGGTCCATTGTACCAAGCTCATGAAGTAATCGCTTAACTTATTTTTCAACTAGCCTAAAAAATTGTGAAGCAGTTTTCAACTGTCTGTGTAGTGTTGAAATGCTAAAATAAGCATTTGATTCTCGTTTATATTTCCGGCTGAAAGAAGACAAAAACGGTTTAGTAGCGCTCCACCGCGGTCTTTACAGTTTGGGATTCTTAACATATTCCTGCTCTGTTCTGCGAGATTCTAGCTTGCAGCGCTAAAATTGCGTACAGATAAAACTTGATTTATACATACAATAATAGCTCAGCAGAATAAAAGAGCAGTAAAGAATATGTTTCAGTGTTCTTTTTATTATTAATTTTTTGCTAATTCTTTGGCAATTTATATTATGATCTGTGAATGCCACATGCCAACCTGCAAACAGTTCCTGAGGGGCCGTGGTTGTCAAATCTCCTTGTTCCTCCAGGTTTATTATCATATACCACTTTCAAGTTTTGTTAGGAAGCTATTATTTTAAAATTCCCTTCGATGTAAAGACGACTGTGTCTGTTGCCAAAAATGAATTAATAGATCGGGGACAAAGCTTGGCAGCCATACCGTCCATTAGCGGCGAGGAAGTCTCTGTCGTGTGTCATCTTTCCACTCTACAGTACAAACAAAGTTTATTCTCTCATTCACGATTCTGTTGTTCAGCCTCAGTATGATTCACTCAAAAACAATACATGAAAACGGATTCCAGAACGAATAAGTAACACAATTCAACAAGAATTCTGTAAAATCTGCAATACCACAGAAGAATATTACGAGGTTTTAATTTAGTTTGAGTCGCCGGGAGGCTCAAGTTTAACCACTTCACTGGATTGAGATTTGAGGAGGAACAATTCAATCGAGAGACTTAATCAGTTCGCTGTTCACTGAGATCCGAGTTATCCAGCGTCTCTTCTACTGCTTCCTGCTAGAACCAAGCAACAAGAAGACAAAGCTAAATTAGCTGTCTTCTCTCCTCAGTAGTTAAGTTGATTATTTTTCCCGGAAGTGCAGTTCTGCATAACTAAAACTCGCCGAGGTTTTGCCCGGCAATGCGGATATACTTTGCTACAATTCCTGACAGATTGTGTCCATCCATCTTTTAGAAAGACACGATGCTGTTTCAAAACGTCGCACAAGGAGTTTCGGTATTTTTTGAAATGATTATGTCATACTACACTGAAGATATTTTAGTGTCTCACACTGCTCTTAACTTAAGTCAAGTGTTGCCCTGAGGTCTCCTAGACTGCGTTACAGCCGCCCACCCCGAAAGCCTCAATCGCCTGCTTTTTTTTTCTTTTGGGGATCGAGTGCAGTTTTAACATGGGCAACTTAACTCTCCAAATCCGAAATACGATCCTTTTCTCACTTGTCTTGTTCCAAATAGCGCTAGGAAACAAGAACGAAACGGTAAGTAGAATAACAGCGACACCGCAAAAATTGTAAATGCGAAACGTTTCGGAGATGAAATAATGGACTTAGATTACATGGACGCGCTAAAGTACTACAGGAGTTAAAACATAGAAAACACTTTCATT
>JAHPZR010026313.1:27500-35252 GCA_019787425.1 Platygyra sinensis
GATTGAAAACCATACTTAATGCCTCGTATATATGGTTTGCTGCGTGTTTTATGCATTTTCTTCGAATATCTAATGCCGACTTATCTATTTTCAAACTCATTGGGCCGATTATTTAAACGAAGTCTATGTTAACCATTGTTTAGGACCGTGAGCTGCGGTTTAGACGTCGTCTCTATAAACAACGACTAAACGATGTTTAAAATTCATTATTGAAACGCGACTGAACCGAGTTTTCTCGAGTCAATGGCTAAACCATGTCTCACAAGGAAATGCATTGTCTGCGGAGTTATTTCGTATGCCAATTTCCAGATAGTGGTTATTTCTCTGCAACATGGCTTCTAAATTTCAGCGAACAAGGAAAACTTTGATTGGCCGAATTGGGTAGAGACTTTCCTGAAGTGGAAAGCAAAGGCTATATATCACAGGAAAACGTTGGAAAAAAGGCAAAGACATGAGAAGAAATTTTAACTTATTTAACTCCCGAAAACCTAACAGTATCAAGCGCGACCTCAGTCAGCCTCAATGAAGCTGGAGGCGGCTGAAACTCCAGTCGAAAAAGGATCATGACTTACATAGTCGTGAAAAGTGGACTACGTCACGGTCACAAAAAGTGAACATCGAAGTGAAAAGTGTGCAACACCATAAAACTTTCTCTTGGTATCAGCCAGGGTCGAGGAATCACAGGAATAATCCATTTTGTTTCGCAATAGCCCTTGAACCTAGTAAATGACTGTGCATGCAGCAAATGCAGAAACACCAAATAAATCGCCAGTAACTCTCCTTGCATTCTCTTTCTGCATTAGTATAAGCGGCATATCTGTCCTTGTTTGATGTTGAAGATCTTTATCCAGATTTTTATAAGGTCACTTACCGAGTCCTTTCTCACGCGAAAACGTAATCGAAAGTCCTCGTCGCCGTTTTGCTCTCATGGGTTAAATTTATCCTTAAGGTGCCGAATTTGTCAAACGTGTATATTACATCGACTTAAATAGTAGAGAGGTTAAGCTTGACGTTTACGGCAAACGGCAAAAATAAAACTTTTGCCGTCTGTCTTCAGCTCTCTTTACAGTAGAATCAAAATATTTGTATTTGCAGTGAATAGTAAGAGACACTTCTCTATTTTTGTATGATTTATTTAAGGATAACATGAAAAGAATAGAAAAACAGAGGAAATATTTACCGTTTGCCCTCTGCCGTAAACGTCAGGCTTAAATTCTCTAATATTGGCTCTGTTTTTCTATTCTTTTCATGTTACCCTTAAATAAATCATACAAAAATAGCAAAGTGTCTCTTACTGTTCACTGCAAATACAAATATTTTGATTCTACTGTACAGAGAGCGAAGACAGACGGCAAACGTTTTATTTTTGCCGTTTGCCGTAAACGTCAAGCTTAACCTCTCAAGTTTTTTTTTAACTGTCTAAAGCGCAGAGGTCCCCCATTTTCATAATGGCTGACCATGAAAATATCGTTAAACAACGTTTATTACATAAACATCAGTGTTTTATTAGGATTTCTGCCACTGAGAAAATCTATATATTTTTCACATGTAAAATTACGATAATTTCACATGTAAAAATATCATTTACTATGGTTACCATAGTTACTAAAATGATCACCATTGCTATGGTTCCATAATCCCTTAAAAGTACGTAGATATGTTGCTGTATGATCAATACATCATCGGTGCCTCCTCGGAAATCTTCGGAAATCTTCGGAAATCTTCGGAAAATGTTCGGAAACGTTCGCCTTACCTTCGGAACAATTTTGGAAAATCTTCGGAAATTTTCGGAAAGCGGTCGGAAATCTTCGGAAATTCGTGAAAAACGTCGTCATTAGTATGTTTATGTAATAAACAGAATAATACATAGGTGCTTGGAGATATGGAATTTATCTTCTCGTGTTCACATTCGATATCTCACTCGTTCGCTGCGCTCACTCGTTCGATATCGATGTGAACACTCGAAGATAAATTTTATATCTCCGCGCGCCCATGTATTATTCTCTATTTAAACCTACCTTTGACCAGGTTTAACTTACTATTGTTTCTTAGTCAGGGTTTAGACTCTGTCTAAACACTGTTACGGTAAAACAACGTTTAAATAATCGTACTCGTGGTTTAAACGTGCGTTAGACGATGACTTTCGTAAACGTTGTCTAAACTTTGTTTAAATAATCGGCCCAATATTTCATCAGATACTTCAGTCGGGCAAATTCCACGAAACATAAAACTATTTGCTGTCATAGTTCTATCTAAATACACTGAGGGGTCTATGCCATGCTTTGGCGGTTTATCTGCCAGGCCATTTCCAACATTAATAAAATGGTTGTTTAATTGATCACAGATACTTTGCTTGTCTACATAAATTCTATTGTCCCGCAACAGTTTCTTCAAAGGCAAATCCCTTCAAAAGAAGTTCAAAAGAAGTTCCAGCAGTAGAAGAGAATTAAACGAGGTTGACAAATAAAAGCTAACAAACACGAGGCCCTCCAAATTTACAATAACAAGATCACTATATCTTTACAAATCTACAATTAAATATCGTACCCTTGGAAATGCCCTGCCATCATAATTACACACCAGGGTGTTACTTATTCCTGCAGAAAGAAAGAAATGATAAGATATGATATACTTTGTAGAACAAAAATTATTAAGAAAACTAGCTAACGCCACCAATAATTGATTGATACATCAGACATGTTGGACATGTTATGCATAAGGACCCATAAGTACAGCTTTTTGTGAGATAAAATCTCACCAAGGGTATGGAATTTACGCAAGTCAAACCCCCACAGCATTATCAGCCAACTTAACTTGTTATGAATAAAAACCTCTCCGAATTTTTCACTCCCTTCTACTCCATGGCCATACAAGTGAAGCAGACAAAGGTAATACATATTGTTGCAATGTAAATTATTACTACACTGACGCAAAACTCACCTAATCTGTGAATATTAGCTACCAAGGCTTTTGTTCTCTCCTTTTTAGCATCGTTTGCAACCACAAGTCCAGTGTTCTTTAGGAGTGAAGCTGCAAGCAAGGTATCATTCAACCGAATCTTTTAATCAAGAAAGCTTTACATAAAATAAAGCACTATCTTCAAATACATGTACATCAGTTCTCCTTTATTTCTTTTCATAACTCTCTCAGTAAGATCTGACCACATTTCTTCTTCAAAACTTCACTCTCAACTGAGTTAAACTACGTTCAAGAAGTGGGATAATTGCCTCTACGTGTAACTTCCAAGACACCAAGTTAAATTTTCTTTTTGACAATGCTATTTTGTTATTTTTCTTTGCTTGTAGCAGCCTGATTATTTTGTTTCTTAAATTTTTTGATTTATTTATCTGCTAGCCTATATGATAAAAAGATTGTGTTTTATATTCTAGGATTTAGGAGGTCCATCTCGTATAAGCCTTGTGGTTTCTTATGGTCCTCCTTGCCGCTTCTATTAATTTATGAATTTATGAATGTATTTATTATTTCGTGATGTATAACTAATTGTGGCTTATAAACTGAAACTGAAACTGAACTGAAACTGGTCCAACTGTTGCCTGCTACAGTCCAACCCTATTAAGCGGCCAGCTACTACAGGGTTCGTACACTTATGACCTGTCAAAATTCCATGACTTTCCATGACTTTTTTCATGACTTTTTGAAATATTCCATGACCTAAGTTAAGCTATTTCCCTCCGGCAGTAGTGTCAAAAGAATCATTTATTCAGCTGAAATTACATTTGATTTTTGGACTTGCCAATTAATTTTTCAACTTTGGATCTCAATGCCTTTCATTCATAGAAAACATACTGATTTTCCATGACTTTCCATGACCTACACCTAAATTTCAGGACTTTCCAGGCCTGGAAAATGAAATTGTAAAATTCCATGACTTTCCAGGTTTTCCATGACCTGTACGAACCCTGTACTACATGTACTGTAAGCGGCCAGATATCGAAGTCCCGAAATTACGGTCAGTAAAATGCTGCAAATAAAGCCTCTATGCCACCAACAATCTCATGAAGGTAAAAAAAGAACAAACCTACAACATGTACATGAGATTCTACCACACTCCTTTGGAATACTGCAATAGATCCTTTGCACGATCCGGTCACATGGTACAGAATAAATTATGCTGGGACGCAAGTTACACAGTAGGACTTCCAAAACAAAGAAACTCGTACCAGTCCAGCCCGTCACAACACAATCTATTCCGTTACCATGTGACCGGATCATTCAAAGGGCCTCTTCGTAGAACATGAACATGACAAAGTGATGCAGCTGAAAAATTATTAGAACACTTCAGATCTGTATAGTCTTCTTAATGCTCTTAAAGTATTTTTTTTTAAAGCATTGTTTGATTCACAAATTCATCAGTCAATCACTCTGGAAAAATTCTTACATGTATCTGATCATTTTCATTGGTGAATGGCTCATTTTAACGATTGACATCACCTGCTACAGCTAGCTATCTGTGATATGGTCAATCAGTATTATTTTACCTATATATGTTGTTTTTTCCCACCTGGGGCTGCGCACATATCCAAATACGTTCATTTTCCTGTGGAGCCAAAGCCATGACTGGGAGCATGGAAGAAGCCCCTTGCAACATGTAGTGCCCTGCAAGGTATTCTGGGGTGGCTCCTGGTAAGTAAATAAGTATCCACATCTGTTATTATATAAGTTAAATAAGTAAATAAGTAAGAAGATAAGTAGGTGGTAGGTAGGTACGTGCAAACAGATTTATTTCAAAATGTTTGTTCATGCTTATTACTTGGCAGGTTTTGTTTGCCTTAAGGTGGTGCAGCCCAGTACTTCAGTGAATCTTTTAAATAAAGCATTCATAGTCCAGTTTGTTCCACATAAAACAGATAAAACAGAGAGCTGGCTCTTTTTGATTGTATATGCCGTACTAATACAAAAGATATCCCATCAGTTAAGGTTATTGATACTGTTTCTTGTTTGTATATTTTAATAACTTGCACCTCCTCTAATGCATTTGATGACCCACCTGCTGGAAGACTTCAAAACGATGAACACACTTAAATGAATCTCGGTTTAATTTTGTTGATTTAAACCCATTCAAGGTATGATATTTACGTTATCATGATCAAGCACTATTTCCCTCCACTGCTCACTCCCCCAATAATGCTGTTGACATGGTATAGCGAACGTTCCATTCTGGCAAGATGTGTTTAACATTAACAGACAAGCACGTTTCAACGTGTCTGCATCCAAGCTTGCACAGCACAAATCCCATTACTGGTTAGTATTGTACTCTGATTACTTACCAATTGGAACAGATGAGTCATAGACAACCAGTCCAACTTTTGACCATTTCCCAATAGGATCTAAATTGACTCCACGGTTAATAAGGGCCTGCAGCAACATTGAAAAGGAAAAATAATCAGTACAATGGGTACACTGATTTACATGGTTTCATTAAGAGTCAGCTGCCTGGTTTAACCATCAAGGGCAAAGTTTCTCTTTTAAAAGAAATTCAGTTCAAAATGTTTTATGCACATGTGAAAACAAGTTGTCCTCCTGTCGAAAACGTTATTCAAAACCCCTGCTGAAAGGTAACGCCAAAAACGTCTTATGAATAAGGAGCTTTGAAAAATGAAGGAATTTGGCATAGCGCATTTTTTAGAACAATGTAATGCTAATTTGGATAAGTACTGGCGGCATTCAACATTCACTGCATTTACAGGTATTTGTTCTCAAGTTTCCCATAAAACCACTGAATCGTATCTCCTGTGGTTTGTACTTTTTTTCGTGCCGTTTCTTCTTTTAGGGTTGTCACTAAAAGCTGTAAAATGAAATAGATGTGACTGACCTGAGCAAGATCTCTTCTTCTTGTCTTAAATGTGTTTGTTCTAATAGTTACTGGCCTTTGAACTTCATTTGCCTCCAGGAATTCAAGCAACTTAAAAAGAAAACACCAGGATTACAAATAATGACCTTTTATTACTATTGCTGGTGTCTACAATCATAGCACAGTGGAACCTCTCCTTGACTAGGCAGTAATTGCAGGAATGGCTCCGACCTACGAAGACTGGGACTAGTATCACTCCTTGTTCTTTCATCCACTGCTGAGCCAGACGAGGAAGACTAGTATCACTCTGGTTACTGACACTGGGTGCTTCACATGACAAGGCATTAAACAAATATGGGGTTTGAATTGAATTCTCATAATCGATATCAACAACTACTACAAGCTGCTAACATTGTGATGCTAACTAGTTTCTGATCTTTCTATCATCTCAAAGTCAGTGTTATGCAATAGAAATTGGAGTTTGGCTTCTTTCCTAATTGTGGAAAACATATGGTGTATTATAAAAGGCAAAAATAAGCAGATCAAGATTGCGGTTACTACTACCTTTCTTTGCATGATTGTGGATTCTCCTATCACCTAGAATATACATGTATATGAAGTAAATCAGTTAATCCATACCTCATTCAATGGGAAAAGATCCATAAATTTCTCCATAAGGAATTTGCCATAACTGTAATATTTACAAAGGTCATTTAAAAGCAAGTCCAGGTATTCCTGTCGTGATCTGCAATATTGACCAAGCAAACATATCTCTCAGTAACTCGTATTAAAGACTTGACACCATCTCTATGGCCAATTTTCTAAGCAACTCAAATAAATTACCATGTATTACAATGTATAAGCACTGCCTTTATACAACTTCGTAAGGAGTTTTGGATGGGCTTATTTCTGTGGGAGTTTACAAGCAAATTAAGGAAGCACGAACGGGTCAGATGGGTCCAAAATTGGCCCGTATTTTAAGGTTTAATCAACTTTTTGTGAATTCCTGATACCACTTCTTTAGGGTTATTTTTACCGCAGAATACGAATTTGAAGTCAAAAAATTCAATTTCCCGCCAAAAAGGTGTGAAAATTAACACCTAAAAATGTCACTCAAAATCAGTAATTTATAAGTATCTCCCTAGTTTTTCTTTTAAAACCTTTCTGCTTCACAATATTTAAAAATTACAAATAAAAGATTCTTGTCCGACTTAGCCGCCGCCCAAATCTCAATCATACGAGAGATAAGTAAACCCCTCTAGACCAGTCAGGTAACATACTGTAATATCGATCGGAAGCAACAATTCATGGCGGCTAAGTCGGGGAACATAGCCCCATTTATGTTTGTTAACTCTGCCAAATTTCAGTTGCTTTCAATCAAAGCTCTCAGAAATCACTTTATTTTCGATTCCCGTATGCTAAAAATCCGTCCAATTTTTCCTCTTTTGATCAGCTCGTTCGGTCAAATCTAGTCCGCCATGTTTACTTGCTCTCTCAGATGTTGCATTGCTTTATGGGACACTAATTTCGTGAAAGATTGGTGGAAAAATGACGAATTTTAAGCGTGTTTCGCATCGCTGAGTCAAAACAATGGAAGGCTCCCTAGCAACGACAATAACAATGACACTGCAAAGCATAATGTCAGCGGCCACAATGCGCACCTCTTAGTGCACATTATACTCGCGTGTCTCGTGTACTCCATGCCGAGATACCCAAAAGCGCATGCGAACAGACTCCGCTGTGCAATTGTATGCAGCTGCAAATCCAATATGGCGGTCGGATATGCCACCCTTGACAACGGCATTCAACCAGTTATTACTCCAAAACCAGAGCACAGATAAGCTCCAAAATTTGGAATTGGTCATAGACATGTCCGAAGATTAATTGAATTGAAAATGAAGGTAAGTTGTTTTTTAACCCCTGACCCGTTCGTACTACCT
>JAHPZR010026324.1:0-2500 GCA_019787425.1 Platygyra sinensis
AAACCATTAAAAATGGATTTAATTTGACCTCTCAATTCATGCGTGGACATTCTCGTCCCCAGAGCCCACGATCCTTCTGGCCTGTGGTTGGGATCGAGAGCTCTGGCCAGACCCGATTTTCTGAGTATGCGCAGAGTATTCGTTTCGCATTCTCAACCAATCAGATTTGCTAGATTTGACGGGAAGTCCATGAATCGCGGACTTCCGGTTTTGGACCAAACCAGAGCTCTCGATCCCAACCACAGGCCAGAAGGACCGTGGGCTCTGGGGACGAGAATGATGCGTGGAAAACGTGCAAGCTGTACAAAGCATGCGCGAATTCGCGAAACTATTTACAGAATCTTTGAACATGGAAAATCTATAGTTGATCTTCGAAAAAAACTCGTGATAGTCTAGAATAACGGTCCTTAAACACCGTTCAAATCAGTGTGAATCAAAGTATGCTTTCTTCAAAAGTATGCTTTATTTTTGTTTGGCTTACGCATTATTCACTCGCTAGAAGGTGAATAATGCTCATTATTATTCAACAAATTGTAACACTATCCAAATATGGTCATGATGCTCTCGATATCTGTCATCCGTAGGTAACAGATATCCGGCGATATACGTAGCTTCGTACGTGGGAAGAAAAAGTGAAGTGAAAAAATGTCGACAGAAAGGTTTAAAAAATGTTATGAGCTTGGAAATCAATTTTGTTATCAATTTGTTGAATAATAAACAATTATCCTGCTCAATCTCGCGGAATATCGTCTGATTTTAGCCGACTCGGCCTACGGCCTCGTCGGCTAAGTATCAGACGATATTCCGCGCGATTTCGCAGGATAATTAAACCGCGCAGCCGGAGGCTGGGCGGTTTCTTGCTCTGCCTTCGGTTTTTTTTTTTTTTTTTAAACCGCGCAGCCGTAGGCTGGGCGGTTTCTTGATCTGCCTTCGGTTTTTTTTTTTCCCCTTTAAAATTGAAGAGACTTGCACTTTGACAACATTTGTTGAGCAGAAACTAAGTCTCTGTGTCAAGAAACTTAGAAATTTCATGCGAGTCTACGTGAATAGGGAGAGGGCAGTTTGAGATATGGAAACATTCTTTGCTTGAAGCGGGCTTAGCGTGACTTGTAATCGGAGAATTCTGTTTATGTCTGAGGAAAAAATACCTTGACCTTTCAAACGACTATCAATTTACATATGTTAAAAGGGTTTATGACGAGCGCTATAAAACATGATAAAAGGCTAAGTTTTAACTTTTTTCCCCAGAAAATTCCATCATAGCTTCTGGCGAAGTAAACACGATCTTACATTTATCACCGTCAGCGTGATCCATGGCCAGAAGTAATACCTTTATAGCGCATTGAATATTCCCTTCGAAAGTAAACAGAAACAAAAATTCCAGATTACGAAATCTTCTGTTTCGCACGCAAAACGAAAATACAGCTTAACTCTGGATAATTTCAGCCTCAGTAGCCAGCAGCTGGTACCAAATTAGATGCTTTATCCTTGCAAATGTCCTGCGCCCATCGCCGAAGGATTTTGGCCCAAGATTGACCAAATAAACATTTTTCCCGTCGGCGGCCATTCTTTTGTCTAAACAGTTAATTCGTTAACTTGACAAAACCCTCCTGAGGGGGATATGACGAAAAGAACTGAGAAATGGCCTGTAATTGGCTGATAATGACATCATCCGCGGAGGTTTGGATATAGTCACCGACATGACTAAAAAAAAAAAAACAAGAATTTTAAAAAAATTAAAACCGCGCTTTTTAAACTCTTTTTCGCTCACAAAAATATTACATAATATTTAGCAACAACGTTTTGCGAGAAAACATTACCCGGAAACAATTTAAAAGATGGTTAGGACTTGTTTCCATATCTCAAACCACCCTTGGACACCTTGTGATGCGTACACAAAGTAAATACTGATTATAGGCCTGAGCACTGAAAAAACTGATTAGGGTTAGGGTTAATGCAAGGGGTTAATGGTTAGCGTCTTTATAGCGTTCGGGTTTCCGATTAGGTACTTAAATTAAACCGGTTGTATCTAGCATATCCTCGGTGGTCTAGTGGTTAGAGAGGAAGACTGCCGAGCTAGCGCCCCAGGTTCATCCACCTCATCTCGACGAAATTTTTTTTTCCCTTTAAAATTGAAGAGACTTGCACTTTGACAACATTTGTTGAGCAGAAACTAAGTCTCTGTGTCAAGAAACTTAGAAATTTCATGCGAGTGTACGTGAATAGGAAGAGGGCGGTTTGAGATATGGAAACATTCTTTGCCTGAAGCGGGTCTAGCGTGACTTGTAATCGGAGAATTTTGTTTATGTCTGAGAAAAAAATACCTTGACCTTTCAAACGACTATCAATTTACATATGTTAAAAGGGTTTATGACGAGCGCTATAAAACATGATAAAAGGCTAAGTTTTAACTTTTTTCTCCAGAAAATTCCATCATAGCTTCTGGCGAAGTAAACACGATCTTACATTTATCCCCGTCAGCGTGATCCATGGCCAGAAG
>JAHPZR010026324.1:7500-11949 GCA_019787425.1 Platygyra sinensis
ACGTTGGGTGCTGAGTTTGAGATTACTACAGCTCAAAACTGATGGGCAAACAGTATAAACAGAACACCTCATCAAAACGTTACAAAACTGAAATCCAAATTCTCGCTAACACTGGGTTAGCTTAATCGAGCTTTGAACAGCCCGGCCTATATGTTGATAAGTTAGACTCCATTCAGACTACTACACTGGTAAACTTCACAATTCTGTCTAATGGTCTGTAAAAATTACTCATAATATTTAGCAAATAACTTGCTAGGTTTAGAATAAAACATTTTTGAAGATCATTTGTTGTTGATGTTGTTTTTACAGGGCAGTTGAGATCAACTAACACTTTTCAACCAAATGCTTATATGAGTTTGTCAGTTGTGATCAGAGCAATACTAAACACATTTCAATTAATGGTCATAGGAGTAGGATAATTTAATTGACTTGGTTGGCACAAGCAAGAGACAAAAATATTCTTTGTGAATCAAAAAATGACTTGTAATTGATCAATACTGTAAGTGTTTGTTGCGCTAGAAGAAGTAATCATTGACTTCTCTTTTTCCAGTATTGTAAGCAGAGTTGGTTCACTCAGTGGTAGGAAAATATATGTATAACTCTCAACCATTCTTTACAAGAGCAGAGGTGATTAGATTGCTGCATGAATTATATTAACGACTGCAACTATACCTAATAACTGGAAAGTTTTTTATTTTAAAATCATAATGTAGGGAAAACACCCTCTTCTTTTCAAAAAGTTCTTTTGTCGATGGGAGACACAGTGGCCCAATGATTACTGGACTAAACTGTTTAGACAACTTGGTAAAATGCCAGGAGGGAGGGTGGAGTTACTTAGTCCTGTCGTGGACTAACATCCCACTCAGGGGAGGTAGCTTTACTTCTAATCTCCTCATCCTTAAGGAAACGAGTATAAGCTTCAGGACTGAGGGCTATTGTGACCCAAGTAGCACGGCCTCTCTCTGAGTTCAATAAGTATAAGGCGATAGACATCCTAAAAACTCTCCAGAATACATACAGGGATAATCAGGGTGATAAACGTGAATTTTACCGTTTGGTGTACCGGAGTGTATCTACCTATTTTTAACTTCAAACTCTAATTTTAAAACAACACCAAATCTTCCAAATTTCCTATTTCCATAAATTTTACTAATCCTTTGAGAAAAACTATTTATCTCCAAATATACCTAAAAATCACCAAAAAATTTACAAAAAGACTCAAAACATAGATATGTGAAATGAGCATAGAGATTCTTGATTGCTTGAAACGTAAACGAGATATTTGCATTAAAAACATAAAACCCAGCCAAAATACGGCTTTCGGGTGTACCCCCGCCTTAAACACTTTAAATTCCTTAAAACCAGAGAGTGTGTACTTTGTCTCTTGCCCTAAACAGGGTCTTGAAACGGAAGCTGTTGTCCTACACAGGGTAGGGGTTTTAGAGTATTTTGTCCTAAACAGGGTCAGGATTTCAAACCCTCGGCGGCACCCCTATACCCAAACATGGGTCAAGCACCCCCACCCCCCTTCCCCGCCCTCCAGTCCAATGCTATTTTTTGTGGAAAAGTCGGTCATGTTATAGCGAGGTGCTACGCGAGGAAGGATATGTAGCAAAAGCCCCTCACGACCTGTGGTTGCACTAGGGACAATAAGTAATAAAGAATCTGGCATTAAATGGAAGCAAGGCGTGTTTTTTGTTGCAGAAATACGTTTATATTCTCTTTCTTGATTGTAGCAAGTGATGTAAAATATTGGAGTTGATTGTTGTTTGATTTAAAGCGATGTTAGGCTTTGTGTTAAGCTGACAAAGTTTTACATGAGGGTGTTCAAGTGGGCCACTAAACATAGCAGATGAGTGAAATGAAAAAAATGCTTCCAGTATACGTACTTAAATCCAATACTCCTCATTCTCTCCCTTTTTGGATTTGCCCATGGGCGAATATCCCTTTTCTTTTCACTTTCCAGTGTTTCAATTTGTCTGTACTCTGGTCGCAGAGAGTTGAGAGTTTTAAAAACGGGGTATCTCAAATTCCTCCCGGTCATACTGGGTCAAAGCTGTACTCTCTGTGCTTACTTGTACGGGGTGCATGTAAATAAGATTCCTCTTCCCTCTTTTCTTTTTTCCCCCTTAGGCGATATTCTGGTCATGGGCAAAAGATTATAACATTTGACAACCATATCAATAATGCTGATGTTTGCGCACGTGCGATACAGTGGGTGAACATGAAGGGAAATCCCGTAGTCGTCCGCAGTGAGTGGGCAGAAATCTCGTCTAGATGAAAAGGGAGAGGTCACTGGGCACGTAGATGAGCTACTGTTCCGAGATCCTGTTCATTTTGTGGTAGGGGAGCTCCACAAACATGTAGCTAATTGGGCAGAAAACGCAAAATAAGCTCCATCTTTACACCAGGAAGAGGTTTTGTCGTGGATTAGGAATAAGGTGTCGATATTCCCATATTTCAGAAATTTTAAAGGAACGTTTAAGGGGGAGCGTTACGATTCCGATCAGCCACCCCACAGGTTTGTTCAAGAATAACGTATCGTGCAAACAGTTTAGAGAAGTTGTCAGAACAACGCTATTAAGTCGCCTGAAATCCGGTGCAATTTCTCTAGTGGGTAAGGTTGGTCAAGTGAGTCCACATCATATTGTTTTACTGTTAACAGTTGAGCCTACGAAGCCGAGACTGTCATGATGCGCGATAATTAAACCTGTGGATGCTGGAGAAGCCTTTCTCGTTGGATAGAGTGACCGACTTACCCCGGTATGTCTTCAAGGATTCTTATCAGACGGACCCGGACAAGTCAGGATATGACCACCTCCTGCTATCTGAAGAAAGTCGCGCGTATTTGGTATCCAGTGGGCGGTTGGTTTTTTTACCTTTAATTCATTACCATTTGGTTGGAAAATTTCACATTATGTATATCATTCGACGGGCCTTATGGCGTCGAATTTTCTGCGTCCCTAAGGTGTTCCTTGTCTCTTGCATATCGATGACAGACATAATGCTCAGCTCCATGTGTCGCTTGACAAGGGACAATATGACACTTATAAGGTTCTAATGATGAGCGTAATCTCACGGCTGCTAAATCAGCGGTGTTTCTCGTGCCATTTCATCTGGTATGCTTAGGGTATTTGCTTGGTTTATCAAAGTCAATTTTAACTCCTCAGAAGATGGTCCCTTATCTCGGTTACTCGGTTGACTCCAGTAGCCAAGTTTTCCGCCTGATCCCAGTGAAAAAGAAGTTTTTAGAGTTAATCCGGGAAACGTTAAGGTCACGTTATGTATTGGTCAAGACGCTCCAGAGATTGGTGGTTAAATAAGTCTCCTGTTAACTTGTGGTTTCAGCAGCCCGTCTGTTCACCAGTGAGACGTCAGCGGCAATTTCTATGGGTATGCGCACGTTGAAACCAATCGCGGTCCAGGGTGCACTGCGCGCTGAAATTGCCCACTGGCTATTTTCTAGAAGAGTAGGACGACCCCCTTCCTTGGCGTGAAGAGAGACATTGAATTGGCCGCGGATGCCTCCAAAATAGGATGGGAA
The DNA here is from genome assembly GCA_019787425.1 of Platygyra sinensis. NCBI lineage: Eukaryota > Metazoa > Cnidaria > Anthozoa > Scleractinia > Merulinidae > Platygyra > Platygyra sinensis. The sequence continues at coordinate 11,045 of JAHPZR010026324.1, forward strand.
TCGAGGAGTCATTTCCACACCTGTGAAGCCGGAAACACCTGATTATAGACCTTTTTCGACTGGGCGGTTTGTTGCACCAGTACAGACCATGTGATGATACTCTTGAGAATTGTTGCTTTCAAATTTTCAAATAGTCGCGTGCGTGTATATGAAGGAATAATTTTTAGATGGATAAGAGAACAATTCTCTAGAGAATAGCAGGTGGTCTGTAATGGGAAAGGAAACCGCACAAGCGAAAAAGGTCTATTGGTCAAAGGATGAAATGATGGACCGTGTCAAAGATTGTCGCGTCGATGTAATGATTGAGAATTAGCGGTCATGCATGCGTGGAATAATCAAGGGGGTAAAGGTGAAAAGGTTGTGACTTGAACAGTGCTATAAAGGCATTGTTCTTTACCACTATGGATTTGAACATCCCACTGCACATGTTGTATGTTTCGTCTCAACAAAATCTGGTGGACGCCCCTTCGCGCAGATTCTTATCCTTGGACTACACACTCACATCGGAGATCTGGAATGAAGTACAACTGAGTTTCAGGGGTGGAAAGGGTTACTCGTGTGATCTGATGGATCTCGTTTCAAAGCAGTGTCTGATAAACTGGGGCGTCCTCTTCCCATTTCACACCACACCCTTCGTCTGGTTCAATAGGGGTGAACTTGTTAGCGCAAGATTTGACTCGGTTTTCTACAGTGATGCCGCGTCCGTTTGTTTTCCCGCCAAATGTTCTAGTCGGCCCAGTCTTGCGCTTTCTCCAGTCCTATAGGCAATCATGCACAGTTGTGGTCCTAGATACATACCCGAGAAAGTACTGGTGGCCTCTTTTATAACGGTTTTCTACAGAAGTGTGGTACCTTGCAGGTGCAGGTGATTCACAAGCCTTGTTTATAATACCTTCAAAGGGGGG